>SZWC01008419.1:4139-16816 GCA_023375785.1 Penium margaritaceum | reverse complement strand
GGAAATGAATGAAAGTGAATCCACAGTGTCCTAGGGCTTGACAAGGGCTAGTGGGAAAAATATACGGCACATCGATCCGGTTCCGATTGACCCTGATTCCGCCCGTCGCACCAGGAACACCATGGGTGCGCATACCGACCCCGGAGCATGAAGCAGACAAGCCGAAGGGAAATGAATGAAAGTGAATCCACAGTGTCCTAGGGCTTGACAAGGGCTACCCGGGAAAACTTACGGCACGTCGATCTGGCCCCGATTGATCCTGATTCCGCCCGCCACACCAGGAACACCGTTGGTGCGCATACCGACCCCCGAGCATGAAGCGGAGAAGCCAAAGGGAAATGAATGAAAGTGAATCCACAGTGTCCTAGGGCTTGACAAGGGCTACCGGGGAAATTTTCCAGCACGTCGATCTGGCTCCGATTGACCCTGATTCCGCCCGCTGCAATAGGAACACCGTGGGTGCGCATACGGACCCTGGAGCATGAAGCGGACAAGCCAAAGGGAAATGAATGAAAGTGAATCCACAGTGTCCTAGGGCTTGACAAGGGCTACCGGGGAAAATCTACGGCACGTCGATCTGGCTCCAATTGACCCTAATTCCGCCCGCCACACCAGGAACATCGTGGGTGCGCATACCGACCCCGGAGCATGAAGTGGACAAGACAAAGGGAAATGAATGAAAGTGAATGCATAGTGTCCTAGGGCTTGACAAGGGATACCGGGGAAAATTTACAGCACGTTGATCCGGTTCCCATTGACCTTGATTCCGCCCGCCACACCAGGAACATCGTTGGTGCGCATACCGACCCCAGAGCATGAAACGGACAAGCCGAAGGGAAATGAATAAAAGCGAATCCACAGTGTCCTAGGGCTTGACAAGGGCTACCGGGGAAAACTTACGGCACGTCGACCTGGCTTCCATTGACCCTGATTCATTTGTGACATTTCCATTACGGCATACCGACCCCGGAGCATGAAGCTAACAATCCAAAGGGAAATGAATGACATGGGGTACTCCCACTTTTCAAGGGATTTATTTGTGACATTTCCATTACGGTATTTTGAGGAATGGATTCAACATTATGGTATTCCATTGAGACACCGGGTGAAACAAACATCATCATCAGGTACACAACCATTGCACCTCCACGGAACAAAAAAAAGATTGCAATTTGCTTCGTGTTCCCTCACAAACCATTGTAGGACCTTTAAGTCTTCGTTGTAGGACCCATGACCTGAAGTACGGTGCATGTCCCCTTTCGGACCCGGAACTAAAGTACGTTGTAGGACCCATACCCGCCCAATGTCCTACTACATTCTTATACGTTTCCAGAGATCCTGTGCAATGAGAAACTTTGAAATGGTCGTATGAAACGTTAAGCAAAGCAGGTCCTTACCGATTCTGCTTGACGCGGCGCGTACGGTGCAGGACCCCTTCTCACGTATTGTCCTACTACGTTCTCATACGTTTCCCACGGGTCCTATGAGAACGTCTGGTTCTTACGCGGTGCGAAGATGGACATTGATTTGGTCATATGCAAGCGTTTACAAAGCAGGTCCTGACCGAGTCTTCTTTACGCGGCGCTTATGGCGCAGGACCTGTTTCCGCGTGATGTCGTACTAAATTCTGAAGCGATTTCCCACGGGTCCCATGTGGACGGCTGGTTCACACGCGGTGCGATGATCAACTGTGAAGTGGTCCTATGAAAAATTCAGCGAAGCAGGTCCTCACAGAGTCTTCTTGACGCGGCGCATACGGTGCAGGACCTGTTCGAGCGTATTGTCCTACTAAGTTCTCATACAGGTCCTGTGAGGACTTCTGGTCCCCTGAAATACACAGCGATGCAGGTCGTGTGAGGACGCCAGGTCACATGAAATACACAGCGATGCAGGTCCGCACAAAGATTTCTTGATGCGTCTGAAATGCGGCAGGACACACTTCCAAACCAGGTCCTATAGCATGTCATTGTCGACGCGACGTGGGTCACAGAACGGCATGTTTCGTTCATAGTAGGTTCATATAAAGTTTGTCGTGCGACAAAGGCATCGGGTTAGGTCGTGGCCTCTTCAGTGCCAACCGTTCACATAGGGTTCTCCTCGTCACCAAGGTATGTGGATTGCCTTTCCTGAATGTTTCCAGTGACTGTTGGAAGGGGTCTGCAATGTGCAAACTTGACTTTCCTGAATGTTTCTAGTGACTGTGTTGGAAGGGGTCTGCAACATACAACCTTGAGCGGGCAATTCATGCATCCACCGTGTTTTGGTGTCCTTCGACTTGGAACACTGTCGTCCTTTTGTGACTTGCAGTTCGCACTCCGTGTCTAAGGTTCTGGCGTTGTACTTGCATTAGAACTGTCGTTGTCACATATGCAATGAGAGTGGTCGAAATTGTACTTTCAAGGATTTCCATTTTGCACCCCTTGTTGTAGCTGTCGGCGCTGTAGTTTGCCTACATTGTTGTTTCAGATTGGCTACTTGCTGTTGGTGCTATCCATGCTCCTTGCAAGTCAACGTGGCGTTTCTTGCTCCATCCGCCATGATCCTGGTCTTGGAATGTGGCGTGTCAGACCGTGTCTATCTCGTTCCATTTTTTCAACGTGCAGATGACGCGGCCTCGTCGGGAACATCGGGTAGAAAGTCCTTCGAACATCCTTGGGATGCAGTACAACCGGTCGCCACGAACGAGACCTCGTTCAAAGGTGAGATGGCCTGCTGACATGGCTTTCATCGCGGCAAATTACATGTCTCTGAATGTTCGTTGTCACATCTACAATGAGACAGGTCGAAATTGTACTTTCAAGGAACTTGTGAACGTGTATACCTCAAACCGGCAACTTTTCCCTCCAAGATCCTTTGTGAAACGTCGGTGCACAAGAGACAAAGCTGATATAAGAAATCTGGTGAAGACTGGTGAAATCTAGGTTTGTACCAATAAAGATTGCAATGGTCCACACTCCAAACTCCCTCGACGCCTGGACGGCGAAGGAGGATTCCAAAACGCGGCCGGTCACATGCGTTACTATTGTCGTAGGTGAGAACGAAGTTAGAAGTCTGTTATGTGTCAGAAACTTGTGGTTGCAAGTGTTATAAACAGTTTGCATTTACCTGTGCAGATGTGTGAAACTGAAGCTGAACGTTCCTCACTTCGAAGCACTCTTTCTCCGGGACGAGGAAAATGACACTTGAACACAAAATCCGGTTTTGAAAGTGTGCCCCCATTACAAACCTAACGTCAGCGGACTGCTCAAGAAGCCATGTTGTCCACAGTGTCCTCCTGACAGGGTACGTCCTCGAGTTCCAACAGCATCTGAAATTTTTGGTTACGTGGTGCGTCAGGCAAATGGCGGTGGTGGGGGCGGTGAAAGGGTTGAGAGAACGCCCTCTCCGAGAGATGGTCTGGAGGCGGTGGAAGCCGGAGTGGAGGGCACTATTGGCCTTGAAGAAGCCTTGGGAGACGATGGGGTGGGAAGAGCTACTGCAATGGGGGCAACTGGAGGTGGTGTGGTTGGGAACACTGCAGAGACAGCTACGCGCGATGAATCTGCTCTAAGGCATCGGAGTGATGTCGACGAAGCGGGTCGCGCTCATCCATTCGACCTCAATGAGCATGCTACCTCCCTGAAGGTGAGCTCTTGCATATGAACAATTTGAAAACATGTGACATTTCGAAGACGAACTATGTCCTGAACTGTTTCCTTAAATGAAACATACTTCGATAATGCAGGAGCTTGGAGCTCATGTCCGCTTCTACAGGAATCTGCCATTCTATGCTTTCGAAGAACTTCATCTCAGAGCTTCTCGAAAAGTTCTGAAGAGCAAACGGGTGACTGTCCCAACGGGCGATCCTTACGACGTGTTTAAGGCAGATCTTCAACTTGATCAACTACACAATTTGTTGTTAGAATTGGTGACTCTGTTGCCCTTCTGCCAGATTTTGACCATGACTCTCACAAAACTCTTGTTCCCTGCTTGCCTGTTCCAAAACCCCCAGAGCGCTATGGAATTCCGGTGCATGTTTGGCTATCGTGGGGTGGTGGAGTGTACTGTACCTGCAACCGCAGCTGTCGGGGTGAGGGTTGTGTCCATGAGAGGTGGGCAAGAATACACCTGTAGAGACCACTAACAGAGGGTAGTTGGAGGGAAAATCTGGTTGTTCCCATTTGTATTTCTCAAAAGGACAGTCCCTGTTTCTTGATTCTGGATGATGCAGCTGTCAGGCCTGGTGAAAGAGTGTTGGGGTGGGGCCTGTTGGAGGGGGAAAATCCTGAAGAGATTCACTGATCCTGTGATAGGGGAATTGGTAAATGTCCAAGACAACTGACAGTTTTACAGGCGCATATATTCGAGGCGGCATAATGGTACCTCCCCAGGGAACCGGAAGAGCGTCGAACGTCGACAGATGACGTACCACACGTCAATGTTGAAGTGTGCTGTTATTGTTGTACTGGTGATATCTGCAACCACAAGGGTCATGCCTCAGCTGACTGGAACTTGTGCCGCTAGCCAAAACTTTGGTCATTCAAGAAGATTGACGTTCTCCACGGACTCCACCCAAGCAGGCCTGGGAACGCGAGTGATGCGCACCGTCTTGCAAGACTTGTGTTTACCGCGGATATCTGCTTAACTGCACCTTCTCCAAAGCAAGAGCAGTGTGGCTGTGGACACGCATGGAAGAAGTTGAGACATTGCACATCGGTTACTATTCGTTAAATGAGTTTTGTTTCTGAAATCTGAATAAGCAGATCCTGTGGACTGGCAGAAGACAAAAATGATAAGAGTGTTCGACACGTCACAAGAAGCTGAGTGGGTAAGTACTTGCGTTATGCCTCCTGGCTTTTTTTGTTAACAAACAACGAGGTGTAAACAAACGGTTTTGTTTGGCAGATCCCTGTCGACTACTTCTGCACCGAGAAGTGCCCGTGCACAATCTTTCCAGATGGCCGTGACGCTGGAGTTTTCATCCACTCAACTTCCTCGGCCTTCACGCATGCCGCTCTCATTTGGGTTTTGTCGCTTGCCTACAATGGGTCAACATTAACAGCCATTCATGGTGCTCTTGCCTCCTTCATGAAGGCCACCCGGGACCTATAATTCGCATGCCGAACAATTTTGTCGAAGGCAATGCAGGCTTTTGTGCGTGTTGTTGATGTGGAAGGGTTGGGCACGTGCTGCAATGTATTTGGGGAGGTTCCAGAGAAACTTGTTTGTGATGGCACAGCATTGATCAATCGGCACGGAGAACAAGTTCAAAAGCCGCTGCACTCCTCTCCAACGTCTGGACAAGCTGTGAGAGGCAAACCACTTCCCAAACGGCTACTCACTAATCGGCAAGCAAGAGATTGGTTGATGCACATCGGACATCGTAGACGCAAGAAAGACGTTGTACTAGATGTACACTTGCAACTTCTGTCGGAAACATTGAACACGTGTGGAGCTATAGAAGTTACAGGAATCGTGAACGATACAAAAGTTCCTCACTCAGATTCGGCGATCGAGAACGATGCTATTGTGAGTAACCCTGAAATTCTGTTTCTTGTAATGAAAGGCAAACCTGTTATAGCAAGAAAAATAACTGATTTCCCCCTTTCTACAGTTCTACACCATAAGAGAACCATACGATGACCTTATCTACTCCCTGGAAGCCTACGGTAGTGAGTTGTGCCTGATTCACGGAGACGCAGTTGATGACCTTCATATATTCCTCACCACACCTCGCGCAATGTCATTGTCCCGCTGGAGACGCGTTGTTGACCACATGCCACTGATAGCTCGAGTGGTGGAATTCCACATTGCCCCGGTTCTGATTGAGTACGACATTGACACGTCAGGAGAAACATGGAAGAGGGCTTTGGATGTTGTGCCATGCTCGACACTTCACATTTTGACAACTATGACAAAACTCTACATCGATTTCGTCATGCGGGTAAAAATGTTTTACAACTGACCATTTTCTTTTTTATGTGGGAGTTCTGTTCTACTGACATGGAAATATTTTAATGATGTTGTCTTTTGGGCAGGATGAGGAAACTCCATTTCTGTGTGGACCAATCCAAACTGTGGCAACAGCTTGTTATCCTCGGTGGGGTGTGAAGGCGTTGCGTCCGTGGTTCAGTAATCTTGAGCGTGATGATGGGAAGAGTATTCATGCAAGGCATGATGCAAAGTGTTCTTCAAAACTCCAGAGAAATTACCTCAAAATGCAACTGCCGGTATCTTCACGGTGGTATGTCCGCATTTGATAATTTATGGTTTTCACGTTATGAGTGGAGGAGAATCTCCCAATGATATCTTCACAACACTCTTGACAAGATTTCAAAAAGGAACTTGCCTGAAATATATGTTCTACGATAACGTGTGCAAGCTGTACGCGTACACTCTTGGGAGAAAACCGTCTCTCGTATCTGGCACCCATTTCCTTTGTGACCGCTTTCACTTCGGTCACAAAGATACTACAAAGCATTCGTGTTCCCCGGCCTTCAGTCCAGACGTGTACTCTCACTAGGCAGGTGAATATATTACTCTATTCCCTGTTTTCTGTTGCGGAAAAAGAAACACATCCAAAATGCCGAAATGATTGTGTGTCTGTTCGCAGGTGTGAATACGTCAGCCAATGAGCAAGTCAACAGGTTTATCAGACGGTTTTCACTGCAAAGCTACACTTATTCGATGACAAATTTTATGGAGATGACCCGCTTGGTCTTCGCATGCTGGAATCTGCAAAAAAAACAAGAACAAGATCTATGGCTACATCGACGAAACAGAGGTGGACACTATTGTACGCCGTTCTTGTGAGAGTTCTGGTAATGAGAGACATATTGTTTTGTCCGATGATGAGAGAAGCATGGACATCAATGCTATAGATGCTGAAGAGGGTCCTCATACATCTGGTCAATCGACTACTAGTAACTGTGAAGATGTTGTGGATCAACTTGGAGGAATGACAGGCGGTGCCGGACGTTTCTGACATACATCAATTTTTTCCTATTCATCCTTCTTTCATCAGCTCCATATCAAACAGCAATTGGTAGATAAAACAGCATAACAAATGAAATTCTCATTGCTCTTCGTAAACTAACTCAACCATACAACCACCGTAATTGATTTTTAGACCAGTAACTATCCTTCAATGGTCAATTAAATACTTAGTTTAATTGACCAGTTGACAGATGAGCATTTAATGAGCCCCATTTCAAATAGCAATTGACAGATGAGTCTCATTTGTTTAACAAACCATTAGATGATTCAAACATCTGCTATATGTTGAGTATCTTGAAATGGTCGGATTGGGACAGTCCAACCAGTTAACTATCCTTCTTGTCAAATGAAAGAATGAACAATTATATAGTGTGGAAGATAATTAAGTGTGATAATTCAGTGCGAGCTGATGGGAACAGTATCGATGCAAGGCTGAATGCGTCATTTATGGAACATTATCTGTCAATATTCAGATAACTTACATGGTATAAGTACTTTTAAATATATCTTTTTGGTATTTTTATGTCACTAAGGAAAACATTATGCATGTACACGTGTATCTGTTCACAAGTTGAGGAAAGTGAATGGAAGGATTATTGTTTTGTGTAACTAGTGTTACTTCCGACTTCCAACAATGTACAAACAGTGCCATTGTTGTTATCTATGGATCAGTAACTTTGAGAGACGTATTCTACATCTTTCTAGGAAGACATGAACAGTATTCTCATGTACAGGCTCTGTTTCACTTTCCCAAAACTTGTTGCCATTTGCGCTGATTACGTGTTTGGATTGGAGAGAACATGTCACTGTCATCCACTTGTGTACTGTTCTTCTGCTTCTTCCGACCTGCACAGAACATTCACAGAGGAAACAATTCATGTTAAGAAGCGATTCAGTGCATTAACATGCCAAACCCGCAGACTTGTTTTTTCTGCACTTACCATGTTTTTCACCATCTGTCAAGTCTTTGTCTTCCAGTTCTGTCGCACGTACACCCCTCTCAAAACTGTCCACAGCTCCTTGCAATCCTTCAGTCATGCTCTGCAAAATCAAACAAGTTACATCCATTTAGTTTGTATATATGAACCATTTGTTCACTACTACATTCATTTGACATTTATTAATGAATATGTGACTAGTAACCATTTATGAACATGTCCCAAGTACTCTACTAAATGAGAATATATACCTGAGTGGTTCGCTTCTGTGATTCGTACACCTTAATCCACTGCTCCAAAGGTACATCATCTATACGGTATACAATCAATGAAAAAACAATTTAATGTGGGTACTATGAGCAGAACACAAGCATCAATGTCGTTATCAACACTTACTTCGAGAGGCAATTTTTCTCCCACGTCCAACGAGTTTTCTCATGTTTCTGATCATCGCCTTCCCGTGGTTATTCCAGTTGTCGAAAGCCTCCTCAAAATCTTCCGTGTACGCTTGAAGTTGTTCAGCCAATGCTTTAATGACAGCAGCCGGTTCAACAAGAACGTTTGCACTCCGTGCTTCTTCAGATGTCGTTCGTAGATTAGGAAGAGGGCCCGTACCAGGTGCGGTGCACAGGTCTTCAAATAGTGTGTCAAGAACGTTGTAACCCGAACTACAATTGTCGAACTGGTTCAGGCCCTGCAAAGGACCAAGGCAAGAGCAAAACAATAGACAGGTCTACAAAGGTGCACATGACAGCAAAATTACAATCCAGGAAACGCCAACGCTTACACACCTTCATAGCTGGTTCTTGACGTACACCCAATGATCCATTGGTTGGATCTGTACTACCAAAGTTTCCAGATTCATTCACGCCTCCTCCAGAAACCCATGCCGGAAAACTAGATCCCGCGGCACCACTGGGTGCCGCGGTACCGGAATCACCAGGAGGGAAACTGCCGCCAAAAACACGAGCAGCACTGTGGAATCCAACAAAGGACGCTCCACCAGCATTTCCGGCAACATCTGGAGGAGATGTAGCAGGTGCACTAAAGGCTTCATTGCTCGCTTTAGCAGCAATGCCGAGTGGGACAGGGTTGTTTTCAGCGGCATGGGTTGTAGGACGGTAAGCAGACACATCTGCAATACATGCGGCTACGTCCATTGACTGGATAGGGCTGGGAGCAACTTCACTTTACCCGTTAGACACAACTGACAACGCTGTAAGACCAGATACAACGATGTCTGCTCCAACAGGCGAGAAAAGGTGGATAGTGGCTTCACGGGCCACTTCAACAGGAGTTCCGGGAGCAGGAGCTCCCAAAACAGGGGCAAAGAAAGTGGGAGAATCACATGACGCAGAAACAGTGGACGTAGGGGCAGCAAGCCCTATAGAACCTATAGACGCAGGAGCCACAGGGCGATAGAGGCAGATGTCGGAAAGTGTGCGGCGGCAGTGGAAACAGGAGCTGCAAGGCACGTCTCCGCATAGGCAGCAGAGGTTGGGGCAGCGACACCTCTAGGAACAACAGTAGAAGGGGAAGCAGGTACTGTGGGGGCAGTAGGATCAGGGGCAGCAGAGGCAGTGGTTGCATAGACGGAGGAAGGTTCAGGGGCTGCTGCGGCGAACGACGCAGGTGCGTTGGCAGCAGCAGCGACAGCAGGAGCGGTTGCGTCGGCGGCTGTAGTGCCTTCTAGAGCGACTAAATCGTCGGTGGCAACATCGCGCACTTCTGTTGCCGCGGTTGCAGTATCCGCCTACAAAAAACGACGATATCTTTGAAAAAAATTTCAGAAGTACAGAGATAGTTTTCGTGCAACCGACGAGTACAACCTGAATACCTGGTTGTCTTCTTCGTCAACTCCTCCTCCGGTTCCATCCAATTTTGCCTGCTTATCATACATTAGCTGTCAGTTCCGGTCCAAATTTGTTTAAGTAAACCAGCAAGATATTTTTTCATAGCAGAGAATTTCTCACCGATTGAAACCATTTTGAAGCTTCTCCAACAACTTTAGTTCGCTGGTATGACCGATGGAGAGGGCGAGGATTTTTCACAACCCTCTTCCACTGCAATGCGTCAGATATGTGAAAGTCGACGATTTCCGGTTCACCCTTCCTGAAGGGGTTCAGATTCACCCACGGATGCTGGAAAGAACATTCCAGGTCGAGTATTAGCGCTACAGGGTTTTTTGGATTCTTGCTTGCTCTCACGATTGATTGAGCATGCCACGTCTTTTCGATGAACCACCACGTTGCAGGACTTGTCGTCTTCAGGTGGTCAAGTTTGGTGACTATGTCGGAATCATTGCGAGCGTTCAGATTCTCAATCAGCTTATCAATGCTTTGAAACTGAGCGTGACGGATGTCGAAGAGAAACCCTTCATACTCAGCTTCCCATTGTTTCTTGGGTACTCCACATTTGAAAACGTCTACAAAGAACGAGTTTCCCGTCAATTTTCTTTCTACCTATAAGTACAAAAAAGGTCATAAGAGTCGTCTCTCACCTGAGTGTGGGTCAAAGAATGGCTCCAAGGGCTTCTTGGCACTCTCTGCGTTCCGCCGCCTGTGAAGGAACCCCTTCCCTCTTCCCCTCGTGCCCGGAGATTGGCGACTGCGTCGGTTCATCAGATGCCCTCGTGGATCCTCGGAAACTGGCATAGCGACTGGAGCCCTCAGAGAATTCTGAGGCTGCGAGAAGTCGTTCTGAAACTGCACTACGGTGGGAACATGGCAGGTGGCGGCAGGTGGTGTATCGTCAAGGACGACCGTAGGTCGATTACGGACGAGGGGCGAACTGGTAGGAGGGGGTGACGACTCTTCAACTACCCGCACATCGCTGTCGTTTGAGATAGAAATGACAGTACTTCCTTCGTCGGTGCTCTCAGCACTACTCTCGTCGGAGATGAGATCGACGTAGTTCCTGCGTGACATGTCTGACAGCAAGCATGATGGAAATAACACAAAGTCCTTCACAGATGAAGAAACCAAAGACAACCAAGCGACGTTTGAAAATAAATGGGGAGAGACGAGGAAGTACTGGACTCACCGTGACGCGGCGTGAACACTATAGGACCATGTCATTTGCTGTAGGACACAAACTGTCAATCCACGACGGCATGGGACTTATGACACGACTGTTGGTTATAAGGTCGACATCGTGTGACCTGTGTGATGGCGAAGGTCCTATGCGATTTCATGTTGTTCGCGAGGTAAACCTGAGCTCTTAAGCTGTCAGATCCTGCATTCCACCTCTCCATTTTCTTCTCAGATTCATCCTCTATGTCGTTTCGTCGGCTTGCCTAGCAACGGCGGGGTCCTACGCCGTTTTGGATTTGTTTTAATTTCCATCTTTGCCGCTAGAGTCCAAACTTCAACGGCCGTATCCGGTGCAATTCACATGCACATGTATGTCATGATGGCGATCTTGGCAAATCAACCTTACAGTGCGCTCCATGACAGAACAGTGGCCTGGCTTCCTGTCTTGTAGTGGAGGTCCCTGACTCCCATACCGTCTCGTGTTTCCGCCAGAGGTCAGCGGGGTCGCCATCATCTGGCAACATGAACTTTTCCTATGCCCGATGGATCACTCTGGCTTCGTTAACGACCAACGCAGCTGGACGCTGATCTGAAGATGAGATAAGGGGCCGTTCTGTGCTGGTGTCTCACATTCGTCGACGCAGAGTTTTTTTTCCCAGGCGGCCCACATCTCTGGGTTCGCCAACTTTGTCCATTCTTTCCCGCCTTGAGTAGGGCAGGTATGTTAAAATGCACATCACGCGCTCCTTCGTTCTCCTTTGGTCGCCGACACGTTTCAAATGCAGTGATCCGCACAATTTGCTTCTTCTCGACCGATTCGAAACACGGAAATTGCCCCCAAATCGTCGCAGCGATTGATGTCCATCGCGGAGAGAGACTAGACAATCTGCTTGCCTTCATGTACCGTTCGTACTTCATCGTCGTTCCCCTTCACGCCCTCGCGACGGCAAACCTCCTTGATGTGAATGAATCCTCTCCAAGCCTGAGCGGGTCGCTTGGCCCTCGCTTGTGCGCTCCATGGCACCGAAGAGGTGGTCCAAAAGGGAGCCGGCTTTTCGCAATGGAAGCCCGCTCGCGGTTCGTTCTTCGCAACGATACCCCTCGCGGCCCGGGGGCGACTCCGATATCTCATTGCTACCCCGAGGAGTCGCAGGCGGCTGGGAGAACGAGCAACGGCGACGGGGTATCCTTGAACATACGAAGCTCCAGACTCACAGCAAATGCAAGACGAAAACTTGAGCGACATGCTCCTCGCACGCGGGCAACCAACTACGGCTGTCAGGCGCCGACGTGCAGCTAAATAAAGCGATGTAAGGAAATGACAAGGAAACCTATGCACTACATTACAACGTTACATGAACTACAAGTCACCAACAATACTTTGTGAATAGAAAACTCAACGCTTTTAAGTGTTATAAAAAAGACCTCACATCCACCAATTTATTTTATTTGATGAAGCATAAGAATGAAAATCTGATGAAAACATTTTCTCTCTTACATCTTCAAATCATTTCTCATAAAATGAAAAATTATTTGAAACGTGTGTTTATGCATGCTTTTTTTCTGCTAGAAAACATCAAATACAGTCCCAATCATATCTATATCTATATACAAATCTATATATATATCTATATCTATATATATCTGTATATGTATCTGTATCTATATCTATATCTATCTATGTCTATATCTATATCTATATCTATATCTATATCTACATCTATATCTATAT
>SZWC01008418.1:94191-110529 GCA_023375785.1 Penium margaritaceum | reverse complement strand
CTGCAATGATTTTTTCACGGCTGAGATCTCGTGCTCCCCAGCCACGCACCATAGTAAATGCGCAGTAGCTCCGGCCGAAATCCGTCGCCGCCTGCGGCAACCGCAGCAACACTGCTGGACGGAGCAGCAGCACCATCGCCGCCGCCGCCGCCAGCACTGCCGGCGCCTTCATTCGCACCACTGTTGGGAGCAGCTACAGCGGCAGCAAGGGGAGAAGGCGCCCCTGGCGTGGGCGAGTGAGCTGCGCCTGCATCCACATCCATGGCCTCCATGGCTGTCGCACCTGCAGCCTGAATTGTCTCGCTCATTCGGAGCCGGGTTCGACTTCCATCTAAACCTACGCTTCTTGGCCACCAACGGCAGTCCTAGCTGCTCAAAACCTCCAGAGTATAGTCTGGCGAGAAAAGCTAGTACTTAAAACCAACCCCAAAAACACTTCGTAAACAACCCAGAGAAGTACCTTTACTATCAGATTACACCATCAATCTACATGAACAAATTCTGCATCCATCCCAGAGCTTGAATGATTCAGATATTTTTCCATACCATATTACACCTATTGTGTTCCGGTCGACATCCACATTCAAACATATTATTTCCCCTATGTTCCCTTTCACTCTATCCACCTCTAAGGGCTCAACCAAAATGCAAGAATCACCCTTTCAACAAACAAAGTGTGCACTACAAACTTCTAAACATCACATACACATGGTGAAACAGATCCTCACATGCAAGTGCTTGTCCCACTTGGCGTGTGCAAAGATCTCTTGGTCAAAGGCACTTCACTTGTAGATCCTCTCGGGAAATTTGAGAGCCATTCTGATGGCTCTCGCAGGAGTCAACGACAAACATCGCGGAGGAAATGAGATTGCCAAGAAGTTTCCTAGCATGCTTGCCACTCACTAGGTGTCAGCGCTCAGTCAGCTCGTAGTGTCAACACTAGTCGGACACAAATTTGGCAAGGGTTTGGCTAGGTGACACAAGCAGATTGTCAAATGTGCTTCCATAAATAAACACGAGTAGAGAGAGGTAGAATAATGAGTAATGGCCAACTAAATAGCTGTGAGGCCTGTTGCACATCCTCCATGCACTCCTCGGCAGCTCGTCGTGCTGCAACATCCACAATGTAACAACGGCTATTGGCCTCCCGCAGCTCGGCCATGAGAACGTGCATGTGCGCCTCCCCTCGAGCTACGACTGCCTCCTGCTCGTCGACTACGGAGCGGAGGCGCTCGGGTACAAGAACTGCGTCTCAGACATGTGTAGTTGTGTCGCTGGCTGGAACCGCCATGGTATCAGCCATGCTGGTTAGGACAGCCATGAGCCAGAGGTCCGCAGCTCGCTCTGCATCCTCCACGGTAGGTGCACCTATAGGGGCGACAGCAGTGTCGACTATGGTAAAGGCTGCTCCTGCATAGGCCACCGTTGCTGAGGCATCCACTCATATCGCCTCCTCCAACTGTTGGCGCAAGTCCGACCGCCTCCACACTACACCGTGTAGCGTCCACTCAATAGCCTCGAGGCGCGTGTACACATCCTTTGCGTCTACTGTCGCTACCCGACGACCCGCGACGTCTGTAGTGCTCCAACGTTTGCTCCTTGCACGCAGTTCAAGCGTGATGTCTTGCAGGAGCCTGTCCGCACATGCCACTGCATCCTCCTGGTTGCAAAGCGTAGAGTGTGAACGCTTGAGCATTGGGGCCGCCTCGGCTGCTGGTGCATCACCTACTACTCTAGTTGCGTCCTCTACAACGATTACACCTGCACAGACAGCTGTGGCAGTGGCGCCGGCCATAGCGGACGTGCCGGCAACCTCGACGTTTCCTAGGTTTCCGGGTGCCCCCCTCATATGTGTACCTGTAGTAAGTGATGATGCGATTGAGGGAGCGACTACCCCTGCAGAGGCCGTATCGGCTGTTGTAAGGGCCACGCCCATTTTGGTGTCTGCACCAATAAGGGCATCCACTACCGTCCTCCCGTCTGTAGTAGCGACTGCTACTGTCACAACGTCGATGGTTGTCGACTGCTACTGTCACAACGTCCATGGTTGTCGACACGCCCACTGCCCGGACATGTACTCCAAGGGCATTGGCTGTCACCGCCACTCATGCTACTGCCTCGTTTGCTACGACTGCCACACCTGCCACATCGGTCGTTGTCACTGTAGTGTCAGCTCTAGTCTCCATCCCCATCTCCATCGCTACGTCTGCCTCTAACTCTACTTCGGACCACTCGTTTGCCTTCGACTCTATGTCGGACTACTCCTCGGATGACTCGTCCTCGCTGAGAGTGTCCCATCGTATAGCATCGTCCGTCGCATCCCTCCTGCACTCTCTGGTGGTCGTCGGCGGAGACTCCATCCCCCCCTTGACTTACACACCAGCAGAAGCTGGGAAGGGGTGCTGATCCAACCTTTTGACACAAGACAAGAGAGTGAGCTCCACGGTAACGTTTGCCACTCCTGCAGCTTTCGCTACCTCATGGGCACGTCTAGCCAAATGTGTCGTCCGCTGCCTAGAGTGTCGAGTGAGAGCGCGTTGAGTGCGAGCTGAAGGGACTACCACAGAAGCGGAGGGATCAGAGGTCGGGATGACTACAGCTGACTCCAGGACAGAGCGGAGGGAGTCATATGAGGAGCTAAGGTCGGGAGGTGTGGCACCGTCAGGTGACGCCACTGACGGAGGTGAGGATGACGAGGAGGAACATGGGGGTGTCTGTAGTGGCATGGTAGCAATGGCCTGCTTAGAGATCACATAGTCAATGAGCTGTTGCACCATGCACTTCAGACTGTGGAGCTTGGCGTACAACACCGCCATAAATCCACTGAGGGGTGTCACGGTATCGGCCGACAATGCCTCTGAGTTGGATGGTAAGGAAGGACGAGACCGTTCCAGGGCGGTCACCACCTGGTAGGGCAGTGTCGACACAGGCGCTAGGCATGGTGCCTATGGCCACAATAGTAGCAAGTAAAACCGTTCAACGCCTGAGGCGTGTGCCACAGTTGCAACTGGCACTATGGATGCGGCGCCTGCCATGCATGCAGTATTAGTGCCAACCACAGCGCCGGCTGGGCTCCCTACCACACCAATCTGCTCATCTCCAGAGCTTGGCGTGGGTGAGTCCACACTACTCTTACTCCCGCTAGCACAAGGCCACAGGAGGAGGTGGAAGATTGCAACACAATCTATTAGACATGCAACGATGTAGTCACGAGGAAGACCACCACCATGCTAGTGGTACGCTGTTGTGCGACTACTACGTAATTGTCGTGCTACTATCGTGTGGCTAACGTAATGTGCGACCTCAACTCAACTTCGATGCTGCTCCTATTGCTACTGTCACTGCTGCCTACGGCCGCCTTCAACACCAACGGTAGTGGTCCCCGCCACACTTCTTGTGGCTTGTAATCCTCCACGTAGTGCTGGTGCGGCTGTGGCTGCTGCTCCTATACCTGTCGCCGTCACCAACCGACGACTTTGACCCCCAGCCACCTCCTTTTCCTGTTTTCTTGTTTTTTTTTTCAATCACCGATCACTTCGGTGCCATTGAGGTACCGAGCCGGGTTCTTTTTCTTATTGCCCCACTCGTGGATCCTCTTGTCCTTTGTTTAAAGTCAGGCTCGACCCTCGCCACAAGCGAGCACGTCCAGCAAGCTCCCCCGACGAGTTCGTGGACCGAAAAGCTGGCCCGTGGACGAGCTCCTCGACGCCCTACCGCCCACCCTTACGGGCAAGCCCGTCGTAGTAGGAAAATACAAGGGAGCTTCATGCTGCTGCAATGGCAATGGGGTAAGTTGTAGATGCTCCCATGCCTGCAGTGCTTGCTTTTATGCGTGCTGCTGCTGCCAATGTTGTAGCAACACAACAAAGAATTATTACGCACTGCTACTGTTGCCTGCTGCTGGTAATGCTTGCAACTACCAGTACTGCTATGGCTGCTAGTGTGGCTACTGCCCTTCACCGCTGGTGCTCCAACTACTCTTGTTACTTCTACTGCTACGGTTGCTACTCGTAGCTACTACTGCTGTAGGTGCTTCCTGCCGCTATTGCTGCTACGATTCCTATTGATGGTGTTGCTTACGGCTGCCGCAACTACCTCCTCTGCCTTCATTGCTCTGTTGCAACGTAGTCGTGGTGGGTCCTTCAAGGAGCAGCTACTGCTGCTCTGGGTGACTGTCGCTATTGCCATTCATTAATACTGCTATTGCATCTATGCTACATAGCACAATGAGTTGTGGATTGTTTTCTCTGATACCAAAATGAGATAACGAGGAAATTTCCTTACAAGCTTGGTAGTGACTGGGCGTCAACGCTTACTCAGCTCGTAGCGTCAACACATGTTGGATGCGAAACAGCAAGGGTTTGGCTAGGCAACACAAATAGAGTGTCAAATGATAAATAAACACATGCAGAAAGAGTGACAACAATGAGCAACAGCCAATTAAATAGTTGCAAGGCCTGGTACGCAGCTAGGGACACGTTTGGCTGTGCACTAGGCGCAACTTGCGTAAACCTACGCAAACTAATAGAACGGCCCGGTCGAGGCTAAAACACTCGCCTGATCATAACTTCTTGCACTGGCATCAGAACGTCACATGGTTTGAACCAGAAGAACAAGCACAGCAAGCCGAAAACATCCGTAACGTGCAACATAGGTCTCCTTGTGATCCCGGAAAATTTCTCCGGATGCCCGGGCTTCAACTGAAGAGCAAGGTACTCAACTAAGCAACGGGCAACGCATCACAAGCTCCCAATAGGCACACATAGGTTCAAGGCTCAGGGTCTCCACATCGCACCGGTTTGACCCACCCGGTACGCGGGTCTCAACCAGAGCCACCTCAGGTCTCCTCGAGATCCCGGAACATGTCTCCGGGTACCTGGATCTTGACTAGCGAGAAAACTCTAGTAGTTACACATCCACAAACCTGGATGCCAGAACGTAGCGAGTGCATCACATCGGCAATGTCGTAGGTGATGATGTAGTCTCTGGATCTCTAAGAGACCTGTGGTGCCACAATCGTTGTGTGGAGCTGTGTCGGCTCAATGCCAACGCAACAACAGGAGGGTCCTCCACAATTCAGCTTGATGTGGATCGAGCACGACTGCCACTCGAGAGTGGCGTCAATTGTGACCCTTCATCCTATACAATTTGACACCAGACTGGAGACAAAATCAGAAGAGTTTACGAAAAAGGTACTTGGACAAGAAGGATTTAAACTCATGCACAAATATGTGTACAAAGTTGTCACAAGGTTCGGGAAGGTTCAACGGGAGCAAGGACAGTTGGCCGATTTGCCCTCGATCTTCAAAGTGAAAATTGCGGTCTCGTGACGCAATGGGCTGTTTGTGTAATGACAAAAATATCCACTTGGAAAGATTAGGGACTCATGTACGTTTAGTACGAGACACTTCCCCCCGTTCTAGCCGCGACATCCCGGCGCGCGTATAGATGTGGCCCGGTGACGGCGGTAAAAGTTGTCAATTAACTGATCAACGTATTTGAGGTTGGCGTAGGGTTCCGAGCTGTTGCGCGCGGTATCTTCGCCGTGCCACTTGAAAACATATTCTGTCATTTTGCCGCTTTGTCGATGGCCAAGGATGTCCTCGATGACGTACTCTTTGTCCTCTTCCACATGAAGGAGGGATATTCTTGTGAGGGAAGTTCTCTCCGGGGTCTCGGTAGTGCTTGAGTCAACTGACATGGAACACTAGATGAACTTGCATAGTGTCAGGGAGTTTGAGATTTTGCAACTATGGGGGTTTGCATGCGTCCGATCTCAAACGGTCCCAACCATCGGATTTGAGCTGCGAACAGTCGGCTCAGCGGAGTTTGATGTTGGTTGAGCTAAGGAGGACTTTGTCGCCAGCTGCAAAAATGTCATTGCTGCAATGTCGGTCAACTACTTGTTTCATCGTTGATTGTGTCTTTGTGAGGATTTTACGTGTTTCCCCCTAGATGGTGGAGAAGTCTCGGCGGTGAACGTCGACTGCGGGAATGTTGCTCTGACTTTGTAGTCTGGCTCGTGTGGCGGAAAGCTTGCTATACACCACTTCAAATGGAGTTTTACCTGTTGCGGTGGAAACTGCCAAAATGTATGCAATTTTTGTGGTTGGGACTTTTTATGCCCAATTCGTACTGTGAGGTTGGCATGGTGTTCGGAGAAGTTGTTTGCTCGTCTAATTTGTTCACTCAGTTTAACCGTTGGTTTGAGGGTGAGACGCTGTCGAAAGTTGAATTATGCTACCGTAGCGAGTCATCATTTTGCACCAGAAACAGCTGGGGAATTGACCTTCTCCGTCACTTGTGATGGTTCCCGGTACACCCTGTAGCCGCACGATGTTGTTTAGAAACAGCCGTGCTGTTCCCTTCGCGGTGATAGTGGTTGTCTTTGGGATGAAGTGGGGAATTTTGGAAAACCTGTCGACAACCAAGAAGATTGCATCATATCCCTCTAGCGTGACCGGTAATCCTATGACGTGACGAAGTCCATGGAGATGTCGATCCATGGTTCCATTGGAATAGGGTGCAGTTGTAGAAGTCGGGGTGGCCATGTGCGATGGGATTTTTGTTGCTAAGATGTGTTGCATGATTTGCAGAAGTTGGCCATGTCAGATTGCATCCTGTTCCACCAATGTTTTTTTCCAGCTTCTTCAGCGTCAAATCCTCTTTGAACTGCCCACCTGGTCCTGTGTTGAGGCACTCTTTGAGAAAAATACGGCAAAGTTCATAGTTTGGGGGAACGACCACCTGACGAGTAAATCACCGTCACTAATAGGGTGACCAGAGTCTTGCCTTGTTGTATCCACCATGCTGGTCGTAGCCTCATGTGAAGAGCCGCTCGAGATACGCGTCTTGCTGCAGCTGTAGCATTGCTACGTCAGCCATTGAATCTGGTTGGTGGTTGAGTGCGTCTGCCAGGTTAATTTTACCTGGCCGGTACTCGGTATCATAATCAAATCCGGATTCAAGGAACTCCATCCATTGAGTTTGACGTCGACTGAGGTTTTGCTGCATCTTCAGATGTTTCTGCCCATGGTGGTCGGTGCGCATGATGCATCGGCAGCACTCCAAGTAACACCGCCATTTCTTGAATGCGTGTATGACGGCTAGCATTTATTTCTCTTGTACGGCATGGTTGAGTTTTTGGTCCTTGCAGTCTTTAAAGCATGTATCTGACCGGCTGCACGCCATTTCCATGGTCTTGCAAGAGGACAGCAACAATGGCTCGGTCTGATGCGTCAGTAGCCATGACGTAGTCTATCGTTGGATTGGCTAATTGTACGGTTGGTGCCGAGGTCAGAGTGTTCAGCAAAGGGGTGTACTCTTCTTGTTTGCTGTCTTCCCACCCCCACTCACTTTCTTTCTGAGAAAACTCGGAGAGATGCGCTGACACTCGAGCGTAATCCCATAGGAAACAACAATAGCACTTGCAGAAGTCGAGAAAAACATGAACGTCTCAAACGTTGGTCGGCGTCGCCCAATCAGCGACTGCTACCACTTTTTTTGGACCCATGGAGATCTGTCCGCCGTTGATGACGTGATCCAAAACCTCGATCAGACGGCGACCAAAGTCGCATTTTGAGAGTTTTTTAGCAATTTTCTCTCTTTGTAAAACTTAAAAAAAAAATCCAAGATGTCCACCATGCTCTTCAGGGTGCCACTTTACACCAAAATGTTGTTGAGGTACACCACAATGTTATCATCAGAATATGGGCGAAAGATGTTGTTCATTGTTGCCATGAACCTCGGGCATTGGTAAGTCTGAACGGAATAACCATGAACTTGAAATACCCGTAGCAGGTTCGGAATGCCATCTTCTTGATGTCGGCATTTGCCACGCGTATGTGATGATAACCGTTGCGCAAGTCGATTTTGCTGCAAATTCGAGAACCTTGGAGTTGGTCAAAAGGCCCGTTAGCTCCGTGAAGAGGGTAGCGGTTCTTGATGGTAGCATCGTTCAATGCCCAATAGTCCACACACATCCACAAATCACCAGATTTCTGTTTCATGAATAATGCTGGTGTGGAGTATGGTGACGTGGATGGACAGATGAACCCTTGACCGAGCATCTCGTCGAGTTCCTTCTTCAGCTTGGTTATCTTGCCATCACTCATCCAATAGGCCCCTGGAACTGAAGGTGTACTGCCCGGTTTCAGTTCGATGCGATGGTCAATGTCTCATTGAGGAGGTAAGGTTCTCAGGAGTTTGTCGGGGAAGACGTTTGCAAACTCCTGGATGAGTGGTGCGAACTCTTCGGGTACCATCGCAAACTTTGTGGATGCCAATGAGGCTGATGAGGCCAACGAGGATGATGATTCAGTTGCTACCACTTCCGCTTCCTCCATTGGCTCGAGATGTACGACCCACGTATGATCTCCTCTATGCAATGCTTGGCCACGTTGAGCGGTATTGGCTAAACAGGTTGTCGCTTCTCGGCTACCGTGGCCTCCTCCGCTGCCTCTACCTGAGCTGCTTCCGCTGTCGACTTCTTTCCCACACACCAAAGTTGTCGTTTGGCACTGTCAATTTCCACGTAGACGTCTTCCATTTGACCTACGTATTGTATCGGTGTAGGAAATCTTGTGTGAGGATGATGTTGTGATCAGTCATTGGATAGGACCTCCACACCGTTACATCCCATAGATCTCCTAACCATATTCATAATAGTTATCGAATTCTCCGTATTTGCAATCTTAAGTCCATGGTTTTCCCTTCAAACACTCCTCGTTCATTTTGTAGACCCAGCTTGCAAACCATGTCCTTGCTTACTAAGCTGTGTGAAGCCCCTCCATCCAATAGTGCCGTAACCGTTCTGTAACTCTTGCATCCTTGATAGTGAACTTTTCGCAGTATTGCCAGTTTGTCATCCTCGTACCCTTCATCAAAACTTGCGATCTCAGAAACCCGTTTTGCGCTGATGTAGGCTGTTTAGATGGGCAATCATTCTAAGCAGATCCCTCTGTGCAGACAAGAGTTGCGCCTTTCACTCCTGTCCTTTTTCGTTTCCTGACTCATTTTTCTGCAACTTCCCCCCTATTTTATGTCAGCTGCTTGCTTCGACATTTGTGAGAGATGTGTCAGACTTTCTTGTAGTTGTTGCGGGTGCGCGTACCTCTCTGGTCAACGGCGTCTTCTTCCATCGGAGTCGAGGAGTTGAGGAGTCCGCCGAGTGGTTTTTTCAGTTTTCACGGTAACTGTGGTTGGGAGGTTGCCAATCGTAGGACTCTTGGATCCAAGAGTTGTACTCAGCGCTGTCAATCCTTTCTCCTGCTATAATCATGAGTGGCAAGTCATTCTAAATGGCGAAAATAGCAATTGCCCTCCGGATTTCTCGTTTCAGGCCATTGTTGTAGTGAAAATAGAGTTCATTGGGGGCTATGTATGCTTTGGTGTTGTTCTCATGAAATCTCCGCTTGTACTCTGCCACGTTGGACTACTCATGGAGACGTTGTAACTTGTACCGCGTGTCAGGTTTTTTGTTTGCACGTCCAAATTGTGCAAGAATTACGTGCGAGAATTTGGTCTAGTCGATTGCTGGCGTCAATACGTCTTGCTAGTGTGGGTTGATCTGCTCCAAGGATAGAATGCCTTTGTGATATGAGATGGTGCCGTTGGCTGTTGATGATTCCCCGCCAGTCTCATGCTGCCGTTGGATGGTCTTTAGATAAGACAACCAACTTAGCGCCGTGCCATCGAAAAGCGCGGCCGCAAAGTCAATTTTCTTTTCATCGTCTTTGACCCCTGTAACGGTGAAGTACACCTCCCAACTCATCAGCCACACCCAAACCTTTTGTCCTTTTGAATTTGCACGATCAAATAGTTCTGGTGGAGCGGGACGAATTTGGGTTTGCTCAAGAATCGGGAATTCCTCTCGACCAGCACCACTTCTGGTGCGTTTGCATCGCAAAGAACCTCGATCGCAACATTGAGCTGTTGGAGCAGATGGCTGTTGATTCCCTCGAGTGCGGAGATCTGGTTTGCCAGTTCCTCATTGATCCGTGCATGTTGTCACACACCACCTGTCGTTCCCGCTGTTGTCTTTGAGGCTGTTGGTAGGGGCGGCTGATTCACCTCTGTTTGGTCCGCGACCGGATTGGTCGTCAAAATCGTGGGAGGTAATCCAGCTCCCACATAGCCTGCCAGGCTAGCATTTGCTGTCATTTAAGGGTTTGCGTGCATAGACACGTTCAGCTGCTCCATCACCGAAGCCGTTGCCGAAGACCCGCTGTTGGTCATTGGTTGCACTCGCTCACCTCACGTCGTAGCCACGATGTCTACAAAGTCTTTACGTGCGAGATGCGCTGATGGCTTGTGCGAGAGAGTCCTCCGGATGGGTAAAGTAGTCGGATGCCTCTCCAGCAACGCTCCGCTCAGATACCAAGTGATATGCCAAATGGAGAGTAGATGGTGAACCAGTAGAAGTTGCGAGGCATAATATGATTTAGATTTTGGGACACTTGAGAAATCTATAATTAGCGGTAAGTGTACTTCGATTACAAGTTTCAAAATGATAAAACATACATACAAGCGTTGGGTTATGGATGAGGCATAGTCAGGGTCGTTGTGTCGATCGTCGAGCGACGTGTGCGGAGTTGCATCGTGAGTGGTGAGATGTCAAAAGGTCTGCCGAGAAATCAAGGGGGCTTCAAGAATCAACGGTGAAGACGCGAGATGCATCTCTATAAATCCAGATTTGTCTCGGTGCATCGAGAAGTTGATCAAAAGGTCTTGATACTTCTATCGTAGATTTGCGAGAGTGGTTGTTATCAGAAGGTTTGGGAAGGTTCATTGTGGGTGAGGGCAGTTGGCCGGTTTGTCCTCGATCGTCGGAGTGAACATCGCAGTCTCACTACGCAATGGGCTGTTTTTGTAAGAACAGAAATGCCCACTCAAAAAGATTAGGGACTCGTGTACATCTGGTACGTAACAGGTTGTGCATGACCTTAACACTTTTTCCATTTTTTCCAAAGGAATAGGCCATGTTTCTAAGTTTCTTTAACCATATGGTACTCACCTGTTTTTCAAAAGATTTCTTAATTTTTTTTAAGAAGAACATGAAACATAGTCGTGCTCCTCAGTTTTATATCCGTTTATGATTAATTTGCACAAGAGACAATGAATGCACAATCAATTTATGAGTAATACGGAGACATGGGATGACTGAGTTAGGAATACATGCCAAAAGCATGTAGCTCGTTGACCCCTTTCAGAGTTACATCTTAATTTTATGGCAAATCAACGCAAGGGATCATGATTGCGCCCAAAAGTGAGGATGCATGGGTTGTTTCACTACACTCCACGGTTTTCCACTCTTTCTTGTTGTCAAGTGTGATATGATGCATAAAAGGTTGAACATGGATTCCATAAATTACCAATGTTACACGTATTCAACACCATTCTCCATTGTCTTGCAGATTAGATGTTACGGTTTGCTCTTCACATCTTTCTTGTTTGGTCATCCCTCCTGATTTTTACACAAATTCATGGTTTTTCTTTGCAAACTTACTCAGTCAAGTCATCTTTCCTTTGCTCCATCGTGTTGGGCCTCTCCTCAATGTCCGCATGGAAAGTTTTACGTGGGAATTGCAATGGAAACTTCGCATCGTTGAGTGACCACTATAATGTCACCATTATGCATGGGATGTGCCGAGTTTATGAGTTACTAGAAGGAACAAACATGTATCGTGTAAAAAGCTAAGGTAAGTGAGCCCTCAAGTCTAAATCCATGTGCACTCATAACCTAGGAATCAATAGGTAGGGTAGTTGACAGATCAGGGAGGGAGAGGAGACCGTGTTACCTCTCTGTTGGCTCTTTTTGCTGAGTTTCCATAACATATGTCATTGGCGGTACTTATGATAGCTTCTTAAAAAAATTCTAAACTATGCTTGAATGCAAGTTCAACTTGCAAACAGTGTGCAATCAAGAAGTATTGTGTGCATTGTGTAGTTTCCCTTGGACAAATTTCAACGTGCAATTCAATGTGTACATACTTCCTTTACTTGTGTTATTCCATGCTCTCATAACCTTTTGCAATGTGCCTTGTTATACATACACATGTACCTGCTGGGATAAAGGAAATCCTTCATATGCGTATCGAGGAAATGGTCTTGTATGCAATATGTGCAACATACATCATGCACGTTGCATTCTGTAATACGCATTGTGTGTGGTGTTTTACTAAATGTACAAAATGGAACGTGCAATTGATTTGGTCTGTTTGGCAATGTTCACTTCAAGTTATGGAACATACAATGTATAACATCCATAATGGACTTTTTCTCAACGTACACTACACATCCTTGTTTGCAAATACATTTAGTACATTTCAATGCGCAACTCGATTTTTACTATCATTTTTGCATGTTGCGTTTTGTGCACTACAACAGATATTGTACATTAAAAAACTTCTACAGTGTGATGTAGATTACATCTAGGACCAATCACCACAAACATTCTCCAATGAAAATGACCATACACAAGCGACTTAAAAAAAATTCTGCCCGAAATGTTACCGAATGATTGAAGTTGAGAACCTCATGATTCACTCAAGTTCCAACATAAAGAGACACACTCTAAAGGAAGATTATATGTCATTTCCATGTTGCTTCCTTCCTTCTTGATTCAAACAGGTAAGGAACCCTTCCTTTGTTGAATTGTTTTTTAAAGTTCCTTATTGGTTACATAAGAAGCAAAGACTTATTAATGCTCACGGGAGAAGTAAAAAATATAACTGAAAACATGGAATGGATTTTTTTGTGTGGATGAATATACTTGGAAAATACCTAAGCAACTTCCATTTTTTCATTCGTTAGATGACGTACATATGGTTCACGTAAGGTGAGTAGGGTACATCCAAATAAAGCTGGAGGATGCATTTGGGAAACAAAACATGACTCGCTCCTATCTAGTAGTCATCGAGTGTTTGGGTGTATCAGGCTTGACTTCCCCTCAAAACATGCAAAGTACCCTCCCTCGCCCTCACCCCGCACCTCTCCCTCATGCTGAGATATTGCACGTGGGGAGCGTATGAGAGGGTGCACAAAAGTTTGTGTGGATGTACAGCACCACTACAAAATTCTTCCTTCCTATTTCTGACAGTTCTCAGAAGGTTCATTTATTTACTTCCACACATATGTACAAGTCGTTTCATCTTACATTGTAGAATTTACACACTTCCATATGCAAACAACCCATGAACTTTCTATTGTCGGAAGGGGAGGGGTGGTGTCGATTTTGAGACCCCTCTGAGCTGAAAAGTGTATGAGCTAAGTGCATGGAATCTTTTACGTCAATCATCATGCAAGAGAACAAAAAATATGCACTTGTGCACATAGATAGATACATGTTTAAAAGCCTTTGATATCGTTTGTATCCGCAGTTGAACGATCTTTTGGTCGCTCATCAAACCCACAAGTGTCAGCGATGTGATTCGAGCGCCAATGACTCAATACACAAAAACATCTAGTGCCATCCGGCGACGAGGCCGAAGGAGGGCATGGGGCAGGAGCGGTCAGAAGGTGGTCCTGTTCCGAAGGTGTATACTTGGGTTTTCTTGCATGGTAAACTGCAACAAGAATCCATCCATTCTTCATAAACTCCAATTACATGTATGTCGTTCAAGATCAACATTAAACGCCAAAAAAAAGCACGTACTTTCCCATTTAGTTATTGTTTATTCATGCTTATTTTTGTGTTTACAATTTGTCTACCCTTTCAATGTTTATGCATGTTTTAATCTCTAGTGGCACTCTGTTCATGAACGAACGTCGTTACATCAGTCGGTCAGACAATTGATGTGGAATCTGAGGTACCAAGTGAAAGTTGAAG
This sequence comes from Penium margaritaceum, assembly GCA_023375785.1. Taxonomy (NCBI): domain Eukaryota; kingdom Viridiplantae; phylum Streptophyta; class Zygnematophyceae; order Desmidiales; family Peniaceae; genus Penium; species Penium margaritaceum. Next base: position 96,701 of record SZWC01008418.1, on the reverse strand, counting down.
TGATGGAGTCAGCGGATATGTCCCCGATACCTCGGTCCATTAACTTCTCAACCCTTGATTTGGAGAGAAGAGAAACAAGACAGGATGGACCCTATGAATACTACAGCCGGGCTGTCCATGACCAATGGCCTCATCCAACCATTCATGTGCACGCAACCGGTCGCTTGACTGCCACTCCGGGCCATGAGACAAAATGCTATCGGAAAATTCCATTCATTCCAATAAACACGTATACCTCCTCCGAGCCATACATTGGTTAGAAGCAATCTCTCATTGGACAACAGCTATTGTGTTTGGGACTAAGATATGCCATTATTTTACAGGTTCTCTTTTTGGACAATATATTGTGTAATTTTTCCTGCTTAAAAACGGATTTTCACACTGGAATTTTTTTTCCACTTCTCCTCTTGTCAGTTCTGTTTTCTATTCTGAAGAGGTCGTGAGAACGAATGTGCCAAAAATGCAAAAAAATCCATAATCATTCCTCTATGTGTGCATTGTTCATTTTCACTGTATAATCTGATAATGGATGTGTATTAACTTTTACAAATTTATTTCCACTGATACGCTTGTACACTAGTTTGTACCGTCAACTGCTACACTGTTTTGTACCTTCAACTACCACACTTAATGTTTTGCACACTTCTACATACACTCCCCACATACATTTTCACCCCCACACCCTCCCACTTTGCGTGCTACTCATGGTTAAACAACAAAACTTTGTGCATTTGTGTAGAATCTTATGCACAACTAGCTGATTCAATTGTACACCTCCTCATACACTCCATATATACACTTGAAACCAAAGGCCCCCTTCCCACCTAACTCGAACATTGACCACGGGATATTCTACACTAGTTTAGAAATAACCCACACCATAATCAATAATTCACACACCTCATACATTTCCTATATACACTCACACCTCCACATCCCCTCCACCATCCACAATCCTCCCATTTCAACAATGTAAAGTGGTACACTAGTGAGCCTAATCGTGTGAAATCAACTCTTCGAAACATACACCACCATGTTTAATCCTCACTTATAATTTAGGCCCCCCCACCCTTCCCGCCCTAAAGAAAAACAGTTATTTCCACAATGTGTTTCACACAAATGCATAGTACCATCCACAGTACACGCATACATGAATCCACCCATATGCACTTTCACTTGACAACATATCCCTCCCCTCCCAACCACCTCCATCTCAACCCACATAACTCAGTACACAAGTTTGCATATGTGGTGCATGAATACTCTGACGATAACACACATCCTCATGTACTCTCCACATAGTCTTTCACACAATCCCTACCCTCCCCCTGCCAACACAATTCACCAACGCAACTCTGGTTGAACCCACACAATATCATCAACTAGGAAGTAAATTCCTACAAACTTCTCATTACACTACTTCCTTTCATACACACTTGTTCTTGTGCATGATAATGCTAAAAAAAACACACAAGTGTACGATGCTGCATACACCTCCACTGACTCAACCATACACCTGGACACACACTCCCCACGTACACTTTCCCTTCCCCTCCCCCCTCCAACGTCCGCCCACCACCAACCAAGTAAACAACACCACTCACAAAAACACACTAGTGTAAGATGCTACACAATCCTCCACTTACTCAATCATATACCACCTCATAAAATCCCCACATGCACTTTCTCTCTCCCCCACCACCCAACCACCCTCCTCTTGACCATCCACTCACCACCAACCAACAAAAAAAAAACGCTTATGTACCCATAGTCAAGTGTACAATGCAAGTCATGCCATTCATGAAACATATCACTTCATGGAAGCTTGCTACCATGAAAAACAACATCATACACACTTAAACTAGTGTATGAAATTCCTTTGATTAACTCTACCTGATGATTATGCTTCATGTTTTGCACAATATACCCCACTCATCTTTAAATTCGATTATGAATACTTCTCAGTCCTTTTCTTCAACAGAAATATTTCATTATTGAATGTTTGCGTGTTACCATAGTCATTTCCATTCCACTGGTTCCTAAAAAAATCATGTTAAACGTGAAGCATGCAGGGTGTTTGCTCCTTTCTTGGTGAAATTGTGACTTTGCAAGTAAATCATCCACAATCACGGTGCACATACGGCTTGCGGAAGAGAACTCACGATGGACTGGCGGTGTCAGGGTTCAGTTCAACCTGACATGCCATTTGTATTGCATATAATGACAATTACGCCAATGGAAAATGGGTGCGGCTTGTCATCAAACTTAAGGAGCACGTCCTTAGTTCAACAAAAGTTGAAGTGCTATCAAAATACCTTTTCTATAAAAGAATTGGAATGAAATTGAAGATCACACATGCACCATTCATTGAATTTTTAAGCACAATACATTGCACATAGTTTCTTGACATTTTGTGCATGCCTGTGTTTGTGCGTGCGCGCGCTCGCACGTGTGTGTGTGTGTGTGTGTGTGTGTGTGTATGTGTGTGTGTGTGTGTGTGTGTGTGTGTG
>SZWC01008418.1:59127-87713 GCA_023375785.1 Penium margaritaceum | reverse complement strand
TACCATGTGGAGAAAATGCTCCGATAGGCCTGCCGAGGCGTCCGGTGGATGATCCGCCTGATCAGGTGGATCATCCACCGGATCCAGTAGTGCAGGTTGTTACTGAGGGACTTAGCCAAAATCCTGGCTCGACGTCCGAAACTCAGTAGTACGTTTTGTTACTCGGGGACTTGGTCAAAATTCTGACTGCAGGTCCGCGGACAGGTTTCGAACCTCGTCACACCCCATCACCAAACTCGACCCAAACGTGGGTAGGGTGCGTGGAAAGAGTGCAGGGGACCCCTACACCACGTGCAAGTGGACCTGCGCCTTGGGAAAGGCGCTTCGCACGTGAAGGAAGGCGCCACGGCGTGTACGCGCCATGGAAGCGTTAGGCGTTTCTGTGGTGGGTGAGACCTGCGCTTCGGCAAGCATAACTTGGGCTACGCTTGGCCGAATCACGCGCGGTTTGGCGCGTTGGAAAGATCATGACTAGCCCTATAAATGTTGTGATCATGTCTATGTTCAAAATATAACGCAAAACGACGTTATTCCTTTCGCAAACTGACTGTCTCTAAATTCTTGCTCACATTGCGTGAGGCGACCAGAAAGCTCACGCTCAGTCTCAGATTCGCCCAAAACAGTAGACGTGATCCACTAGAGGCTATCAGACCCTCGTCGGGACCGCATCCACGCAGCTCTCTTCCTGACACTTCAAACCTAGCTTGCAAACCATGTCGTTGCTTACAAAGCTGTGTGAAACCCCTCCATCGAATAGTGCCAGTACCGTTCTGCGACTCTTGCCTCCTTGAGGCTCAAATTTTAGCAGTATGGCCGGTGGGTCGTCCTTGTATCCCTCCTCGACCTTTGCGATCTTCGAAACCCTCTACGGTGATGTAGACCGTAATGATAGGTGGACGTTTGGCACATATTGCTCTATGCAGACAAGAGTTGCACCTTTCACTCCTGCACTTTGCCTTTTCTTGACTCATTTTTTTGCTACTCCCTTGCTTTTTTGGCCGGGTACTTGCTTCAACAGTTGCCAGCGATGTGCTCCACTTTTCTACAATTGTAGCAGGTATTCATATCTCTCCTGTTGATGGTGGGTCCTTCTATCGGAGTCGAGGATTCTGCCAACAGGTTCTTTCTATTTCCATGGCAATTGTGGTTGAGAGGTCGCCAACCATAGGATTCATGGATCTGAGTCTTGTAGTCAGTGCTGTTGATCCTTTCTGCTGCTGCAATCATCTTTGGCAAGTCGTTTTGGATGCTGAAAGTAATAATTGCTCTCCGGATGTCTCGTTTGAGGCTGTTGTTGTAGTGAAAACAGGGTTCATTGGGGGCAATGTCTGCTTTGGTGATGATCTCATGGAATCTACGCGTGTACTCTATTATGTTGGACTACTGACGCAGACACTGGAGCTTGTACCGTGTGTCAGATTTTTTTTCTAGCTGTCCAAATATTGCAAGCACTGTGTGCGATAACATGTTCCAATTGGTTGGTGGTGTCAGCACGTCTCGTCATTGTGGGTTGATTTGGTCCAAGGGTAGAACGCCTGCGGACAGTGATATGAGAGGGTCAACATTGGTCGTTGATGATGCCTTGCTGATCTTCTGCAGCTGCTGGATGGTCTTTAGATCAGACCACCAACTTAGCACCGTGCCACACAAGAGCGCAGCCGCAAGGTCAATTTTCTTTTGATCTTCATTGATTGCACCAGCGGTGAAGTACACCTCCAAACTCGTTAGCCACATCTAAACCGTCGGTCCTTTTGAATTTGCAAGATCAAACGGTTCTCGTGGAGCTGGACGAGTTTTGGGTTCACTCGAGAGTTGAGAAATCCTCTTGACAAGCACCACTTCTTATGCGCTTGTGTTGCAAAGAGCCTCCATCACGACATTGAGCTGTCGGAGCAGATGGCTATTGATTCCCTCGAGCACGGAGATCTGGTTTGCCAATTTCTCGTTGACCCGCGCCTGTCTTCCTGTGCCACTTGTCATTCCCGCTGTGGTGGTCGAGGCTGTGGGTAGGGATGGCTGGTTTACCGCCGTTGGGTCCGCAACTGGATTGGTCGTCGAAACTGTAGGAGTTAATCCAGCTGCCGCATAGCCTGTCACGCCAGCATTCTCTTTTGTTTTAGGGTCCCGGTGCATTGGCACATTCTGCTCCTCTATCGCCAAAGTCCTCACCGAAGACCCGCAGCTGGTCTTTGGTTGTGCTCGCTTACCTCACATCCTAGTCCTGAAGTCTGTGAAGTCTTGACATGCGAGATGCACTGACGGCTTGTGCGACGACAACGACAACTACCACGACCAAGACAATGACGCTGACGGTGACGACAACGGCAACAGCAAAAATGGGGCGAACTAGGGGCGCAAATAGGGCGCAAGTGGGGCGCAAGTGGGGCGTACGTAGGGTGCAAGTGGGGCGCAAGTAGGGTGCAAATGGGGCGAAAGTCGGGTGCAAGTAGGGCGCAGGTGGGGCACAAGGGGATGCAGGTTACGTACAAGTTGGGTGCAAGTAGGGTGCAAGTGGGGCGCAAGTAAGGCGCAAGTGGGACGCAAGTGGGGCGCAAGTAAGGCGCAAGTGGGACGCAAGTGGGGCGCAAGTAAGGCGCAAGTGGGACGCAAGTGGGGCGCAAGTAAGGCGCAAGTGGGACGCAAGTGGGGCGCAAGTAAGGCGCAAGTGGGACGCAAGTGGGGCGCAAGTAAGGCGCAAGTGGGACGCAAGTGGGGCGCAAGTAAGGCGCAAGTGGGACGCAAGTGGGGCGCAAGTAAGGCGCAAGTGGGACGCAAGTGGGGCGCAAGTAAGGCGCAAGTGGGACGCAAGTGGGGCGCAAGTAAGGCGCAAGTGGGACGCAAGTGGGGCGCAAGTAAGGCGCAAGTGGGACGCAAGTGGGGCGCAAGTAAGGCGCAAGTGGGACGCAAGTGGGGCGCAAGTAAGGCGCAAGTGGGACGCAAGTGGGGCGCAAGTAAGGCGCAAGTGGGACGCAAGTGGGGCGCAAGTAAGGCGCAAGTGGGACGCAAGTGGGGCGCAAGTAAGGCGCAAGTGGGACGCAAGTGGGGCGCAAGTAAGGCGCAAGTGGGACGCAAGTGGGGCGCAAGTAAGGCGCAAGTGGGACGCAAGTGGGGCGCAAGTAAGGCGCAAGTGGGACGCAAGTGGGGCGCAAGTAAGGCGCAAGTGGGACGCAAGTGGGGCGCAAGTGCGGCGCAAGTAGGGCACAAGTGGGCTTCAAGCAGGGCGCAAGTGGGGCGCACGTAGAGCTCAAGTGGGGCGCACGTAGGGCGCAACTGGGGTGCAAGTGGGGCGCAAGTGGGACGCAAGTGGAGCACAAATGGGGCGCTAGTGGGGCGCAAGTAGGGCGCAAGTAGGGCGCAAATGGGGCACAAGTAGGGCACAAATAGGGCGCAAGTTGGGCGCAGGAGGGGCATAAGTGGGGCGCAAGGGGGACGCAAGTGGGGTGCAAGTAGGGCACAAGTGAGGCGCAAGTAGGGCGAAAGTGGAGCACAAGTAGAGCGCAAGTGGGGCACAAATAGGATGCAAGTGGGGTGTAAGTGGAGAAAGTAGGGGGCAAGTGGGGCCCAAGTGGGGCGCAAGTAGGACGCAAGTTGGGCGCAAGTGGGACGCAAGTAGGGCGCAAGTAGGACGCAAGTGGGGCATAAGTAGGGCAAAAGTGGGGTGCAAGCAGGGCACAAGTAGGGTACAAATGGGGCGCAAGTGGGGCGCAAGTAGGGCGCAAGTGGGGCGCAAGTAGGGCGCAAGTGGGATGCAAGTAGGGCGCAAGTGGGATGCAAGTGAGGCGCAAGTAGGGCGCAAGTGGGGCGCAAGTAGGGCGCAAGTGGGATGCAAGTAGGGCGCAAGTGGGATGCAAGTGAGGCGCAAGTAGGGCGCAAGTGGGGCGCAAGTAGGGCGCAAGTGGGATGCAAGTAGGGCGCAAGTGGGATGCAAGTGAGGCGCAAGTAGGGCGCAAGTGGGGCGCAAGTAGGGCGCAAGTGGGATGCAAGTAGGGCGCAAGTGGGATGCAAGTGAGGCGCAAGTAGGGCGCAAGTGGGGCGCAAGTAGGGCGCAAGTGGGATGCAAGTAGGGCGCAAGTGGGATGCAAGTGAGGCGCAAGTAGGGCGCAAGTGGGGCGCAAGTAGGGCGCAAGTGGGATGCAAGTAGGGCGCAAGTGGGGCGCAAGTGGGGCGCAAGTGGGGGGCAAGTAGGGCGCAAGTGGGGCGCAAGTGGGACGCAAGTAGGGCACACGAGGGGTGCAAGTTCGGTGCAAGTAGGATGCAAGTGGGGCGCAAGTGGGGCGTAGGTGGGGCGCAATAAGGGCGCAAGTAGGGGGCAAGTGGGGCACAAGTGGGGCGTATGTACGGTGCAAGTGGGGCGCAAGTAGGGCGCAACTAAGGCGAAAGTCGGGTGCAAGGAGGGCGTAAGTGGGGCACAAGTGGGAGCAAGTTGGGCGCAAGTTGGGTGCAAGTAGGACGCAAGTGGCGCGGAAGTGGGGGGCAAGTAGGGCGCAAGTGGGACGCAAATGGGGTACAAGTATAGCGTAAGTGGGGTGCAAGTGGGGTGCGAGTAGGGCGCAAATGTGGCTCAAGTAGGACGCAAGTGGGGCGTAAGTGGGGTGCACATAGGGCGCAAGTGGGGTGCAAGTAGGACGCATATGGGGCGCTAGTCAGGCGTAAATCGGGCGCTAGTAAGGCACAAGTGGGCCGCAAGTGGGGCGGAAATAGGGGGTAATTAGGGCGCAAGTAGGGCATAAGTGGGGCACAAGTGGGGCGCACGTAGGCCGCAAGTGGGACGCAAGTAGGGCGCAAGTGGGGCGCAAGAGGGACGCAAGTACGGAGCAAGTGGGGCGCAAGTGGGGCACACATAGGGCGCAAGTGGGGCGCAAGGAGGGCGCAAGTGGGGTGTAAGTGGGGCGGAAGTGGGGCGCAAGTAAGGCGCAAGTGGGGCGCAAGGAGGGCGCAAGTGGGGTGTAAGTGGGGCGGAAGTGGGGCGCAAGTAAGGCGCAAGTGGGGCGTAAGTAGGGCGGAAATGGGATGCAAGTGGGGCGCAAGTAAAGCGCAAGTGGGGCGCAAGGAGGGCGCAAGTGGGGCGCAAGTGGGTTGCAAGTGGGGTGCAAGTGGGAGACAAGTGGGGCGCAAGTGCGGCTTAAGTGGAACGCAAGTGGGGTGCAAGTGGGGTGTGTGTGGGGCACAAGTGGGGTACATGTGGGGCGCAAATAGGACACAAACGGGGCACAAGTGGCGCGCAAGTGGAACATAAGTAGGGCACAAGTGGGGTGCAAGTGGGGCACAAGTAGGACGCAAGTTGGGCGCAAGTGGGACACAAGTAGGACGCAAGTAGGGCACACGTGGGGTGCAAGTAGGGCACAAGTAGGATGCAAGTGGGCCGCAAGTCGGGTGCAGGTGGGGCGCAAGTGGGGTGCATGTGGAACGCAAATAGGGTGCAAGAAAGGCGCAAGTGGGACGCAAGTATGGCGCAAGTCGGGCGCAAGTGGGGCGTACATAGGGTGCAAGTGGGCACAAGTAGGGCGCAGCAGGGGCGCAAGTCGGGTGCAAGTGGGGCGCGAGTAGAGCAGAAGTGGGCGCAAGTTAGGCGCAAGGTGGGTACAAGTAGGGCGCAAGTGAGGCACAAGCGGGGCGCAATTAGAGCACAAGTGGGGCGCAAGTGGGGTACAAGTAGGGCGCAAGTGGGGTGCAAGTGGGGCGCAAGTAGGGTGCAAATGGGACTCAAGGAGGGCTCATGTGAGGCGCAAATAGGGCGCAAATGGGGTGCGAATCGGGTGTAGTGGGGCGCAAGTGGGGCGCAAGTCGGGCGCAAGTAGGGTGCAAGTGGGACGCAAGTAGGGCGCAAGTGGGGCGCAAGTCGGGCGCAAGTAGGGTGCAAGTGGGACGCAAGTAGGGCGTAAGTGGGGCGCAAGTGGAGCGCACCTAAGGCACAATTGGGGTGCAAGTAGGGCACAAGTGGGGCGCAAGTAGAGCGCAAGTACGGCACAAGCCGGGCGCAAGTGGGGCTCAAATAGGGCGCAGGTGAGACGCAAGTGGGGTGTAACTAGGGCGCAAGTGGGTTGCAAGTGGGGCGCATGTGGGTACAAGTGGGGATAAAGTGGGACGCAAGTGGGGTGCAAGTGGGGCACAAGTGGCGCACAAGTGGGGTGCTAGTGGGGTGCAAGTGGGGCGAAAGTGGGACGCAAGTGGGGCACAAGTGTGGTGCAAGTTGGGTACAAGTAGGGTGGAAGTAGAGCACAAGTGGGGCGCAAGTGGGGCGGAAGTGGGGTGTAAGTAGGGCGTAAGTGGGGTGCAAGTGCGGCACAAGTGGAGCGCAAGTGGGGCGCAAGTGGGGCACAAGTAGGGCGCAAGTTGGGCGCAAGTTGGGCGCAAGTAGGGTGCAAGTGGGGGGCATGTACAGCAGAAGTGGGGCGCAAGTGGGTTACACATAGGGCGCAAGTGGGGCGCAAGTAGGATGCAAGTGCAGCGCAAGTGGTACGCAAGTGGGGTGAAAGTGGGGCGCAGGTGGGCGAAAGTTGGACGCAAGTGGGGCGCAAGTGGGGCGCAAGTGGGGTACAAGTAGGGCGCAAGTGGGGCGCAAATAGGGGACAAGTGGGGCGCAAGTGGGGCGCAAGTGGGGTACACATAGGGCGCAAGTGGGGCGCAAGTGGGGTACACATAGGGCGCAAGTGGGGCGCAAGTAGGGTGCAAGTGGGGGGCAAGTACAGCAGAAGTGGGGCGCAAGTGGGGTACACATAGGGCGCAAGTGGGGCGCAAGTGGGGCGCAATTGGGATGCAAGTAGGGCACATGTGGGGTGCAAGTGGGGTGCAAGTAGGGCGAAAGTACGGCGCAAGTGGGGCACAATAGGGCGCAAGTGGGGCGCAAGTAGGATGTAAGTGGGGTGCGAATGGGGCGCAAGTGGGGCGCAAGAAGGGCGCAAGCAGGGCGCAAGTGGAGCATATGTAAGGTGTAAGTGGGGCGCAGGTAGGGCGCAACTGGGGCGGAAGTCAGGTGTAAGGTGGGACGCAAGTGGAGCACAAGTGGGCGCAAGTTAGGCATAAGATGGGTGCAAGTAGGGCGCAAGTGGCGCGCAAGTGGGGTGTAAGTAGGGCGCTAGTGGGGCGCAAGTGGGGTACAAGAAGGACGCAAGTGGGTTGCATGTGGGGCGCAAGTAGGGCGTAAACTGCGCTCAAGTAGGGCGCAAGCGGGGCGCAAGTGGGGCGTAGGTGGAGTACAAGTAAGGATCAAGTGGGACGCAAATGGGACGCAAGTGGGGCACAAGTCGAGCACAAGTGGGGCGTAAGTGGGGCGCAAGTGGGGCGAAAGTGGGGCACAAGTGGGGCGCAAGTGTGGTGCAAGTGGGGTACAAGTAGGGTGCAAGTGAAGCGCAAGTGGGGCGCAAGTAGGGTGCAAGTGGGGTGCAAGTGGGTTAAAAGTATGGCGCAAGAGGGGTGCAAGTGGGTTGCAAGTAGAACGCAAGTGGGACGCAAGTAAGGCGCAAGTGGGGCGCAAGTGGGGCGCACGTAGGGCGCAAGCGGGGGACAAGTGGGGCGCAAGTGGGGCCTAAGAAGGATGCACGTGGGGCACAAGTGGAGTGCATGTGGGCCACAAGTGGGGCGCAAGTGGGGTGCTAGTGGGGCGCAAAAGGGTGCAAATAGGGCATAAGTGGGGTGCACGTGGGGCGTAAGTGAAGGGCAAGTAGGGCGCAAGTGGGGTACAAGTACAGCACACGTGGGGCGCAAGTGGGGTGCAAGCGGGTTGCAAGTGGGGCGCAAGTAGGGCACAGGTAGAGCATAAGTGGGACAGAAGTGGCGTGCAAATGGGGCGCACGTAGTGCACAAGTGGGGCACAAGTGGGGCACAAGTTGGGCGCAAGTGGGGCGCAAGTAGGACGCAAGTTGGGCGCAAGTCGGGCACAAGTAGGGCGCAAGTAGGGCACATGGGGGATGGAGGTCGGTTGCAAGTAGGACGCAAGTGGAGCGCAAGTGGGACAGAAGTGGGGCGCAAGTGGGGTGCAAGTGGGGCGCAAATGGGGCGCAAATGGGACACAAATGGAGCGCAAGTAGGGCGCAAGTGGGGCGCAAGTGGGGCGTACGTAGGGTGCAAGTGGGGCACAAATAGGGTGCAAATGGGGCGAAAGTCGGTTGCAAGTAAGGCGCAAGTGGCGCGCAATTGGGGTGCAAGTAGGGCGCAAGTGGGGCGCAAGTGGGGTGCAAGTAGGCGCAAGTGGGGCGCAAGTAGGGCGTAAGTGGGGGACAAATGGGGCACACGTAGGGCGCAAGTGGGGCGCAAGTAGGGCGTACGTGGGGCGCAAATGGGCGCAAGTGGGGCGCAAAAAGGGTGCGAGTAGGGCGCAAGTAGGGCGCAAGTGGGGCGTAGGTACGGTGCAAGTGGGGCGCAAGTAGGGAGCAATTCGGGTGCAAGTCGGGTGCAAGTGGGGTGCAAGTGGGGCACAAGTGGGTCCAAGTTAGGCGCAAGTTGTGTGCAAGTAGAGCGCAGGTGGCGCGCAAGTGGGGCGTGAGTAGGACGCAAGTGGGGCGCAAGTGGAGTACAAGTGGGCCGCAAGTGGGGTGTAAGTGGGATGCAAGTGGGGCGCAAATGTGGCACAAGTAGAACGCATGTGGGGTGTAAGTGGGGCGCACGCAAGGCACAAGTGGGGCGCACGTAAGGCGCAAGTGGGGCGCAAATAGGACGCATATGAGGCGCAAGTCGGGCGCAAATCAAGCGCTAGTGGGGCGCAAGTGGGCCGCAAGTGGGGCGCAAGTAGGGCGCAAGTAGGGCGCAAGTAGGGCGCAAGTGGGATACAAGTAGGGTGCAAGTGGGGCGCAAGAGGGACGCATGTATGGAGCAAGTGGGATGCAAGTAGGGCACAAATAGGGCACAAGTGGGACGCAAGTGGGGTCCAAGTAGGGCGCAAGTGGGGCGCAAGTGGGGCGCAAGTGGGGTACAGTTGGGATACAAGTGGGGATCAAGTAGAACGCATGTGGGGTGCAAGTGGGGTGCAAGTGGGGAGCAAGTAGGACAGAAGTGGGGTGTAAGTAGGGCGCAAGTGGGGTGTAAGTGGGGCACAAGTAGAGTGCAAGTACGGCGCAAGTAGGGCGCAAGTGGGGCGCAAGTAAGGTGCAAGTGGGGCGCAAGGGGGAAATGGGGCGCAAGTAGGGCTTAAGTGGGATGCAAGTGGGGCACAAGTGGGGTGCAAGTGGGGTGCTAGTGGGGCTTAAGTTGGGCGCAAGTAGGGCGCAAGTAGGGTGCAAGTGGGGTGCAACTGAAGCGCAAGTAGGGCACAAGTGGAATACAAGTAGGGCATAAGTGGGGCACAAGTGGAGCGCAAGTGGGGTGCAAGATGGGCGTAAGTGGGGCGCAACTAGGGCGCAAGTGGGGCTCAACTGGGGTGCAAGTGGGGCGTAAGTGAGGCACAAGTAGGACGCAAGTTGGGCGCAAGTGGGACACAAGTAGGGCGCCAGTACGCCACATGTGGGGTACAAGTGGGGCGCAAGTAGGACGCAAGTGGGGTGCAGGTGGGCCGCAGGTGGGGCGCAAGTGGGGTGCAAGTAGAGCGCAAATGGGGCGCAAGTAAGGCGCAAGTGGAGCGCAAGAAGGGTGCAAGTGGGGCGCAAGTGGGGCGTACGTTAGATGCAAGTGGAATGTAAGAAAGGTGCAACAAGGGCACAAGTCGGGTGCAAGTGGGGCGTAAGTGGGGCACAAGTGGGCGCACGTTAGGCGAAAGTTGGGTGCAAGTAGGGCGCAAGTGAGGCGCAAGTGGGGCGCAAGTAGGGCGCAAGTGGGTCGCAAGTGGGGTACAAGTAGGGCGCAAGTGGGGTGCAAGTGGGGCGCAAATAGGGCGCAAATGGGGCTCAAGTAGGACACACGTGGGGTGCAAGTAGGGCACAAACGGGACGCAAATCGAGCGCTAGTGGGTCGCAAGTGGGGCGAAAGTCAGACGCAAGTAGGGAACAAGTGGGACGCAAGTAGGGCGTAAGTGGGGCGTAAGTGGGGCGCACGTAAGACGCAAGTGGGGCGCAAGTAGGGCGCAAGTGGAGCGCAAGTACGGCGCAATTCGGGCGCAAGTGGGGCACGAATAGGGCGCAAGTGAAATGCAAATGGGGTGCAAGTAGGCCGAGAGTGGGCTGCAAGTGGGGTGCAAGTAGGGTACAAGTGGGGATAAAGTGGGATGCAAGTGGGACGCAAGTGGGACGCAAGTGGGGCACAAGTGGGGCGCAAGTGGGGCGCAAGTGGGGCGAAAGTGGGACGAAAGAAGGGCGTAAGTGGGGCAAGTGGGGCACAAGTAGGGTGCAAGTGGAGCGCAAGTGGGGCGCAAGTAGGGCGCAAGTGGGGCGCAAGTGGGGGGCAAGTGGGGCGCAAGTAGGGCGCAAGTGGGGCGCAAGTGGGGGGCAAGTGGGGCGCAAGTAGGGCGCAAGTGGGGCGCAAGTGGGGGGCAAGTGGGGCGCAAGTAGGGCGCAAGTGGGGCGCAAGTGGGGGGCAAGTGGGGCGCAAGTAGGGCGCAAGTGGGGCGCAAGTGGGGGGCAAGTGGGGCGCAAGTAGGGCGCAAGTGGGGCGCAAGTGGGGGGCAAGTGGGGCGCAAGTAGGGCGCAAGTGGGGCGCAAGTGGGGGGCAAGTGGGGCGCAAGTAGGGCGCAAGTGGGGCGCAAGTGGGGGGCACGTGGGACGCAAGTGGGGCGCAAGTAGGGCGCTTGTTGGGCACAAATGGGGTGTAAGTTTGGTGCAAGTAGGACGCAAGTGTGGTGGAAGTGGGGTGCAAGTAGGACGCAAGTGGGGCGCAAGTAGGGGACAAGTAGGGCGCAAGTTAGGCGCACGTAGGGTGCAAATGGGGCGCAAGTAGGGCGCAAGTGGGGCGCAAGTGGGGCGCAAGTGGGGTGCAAATAGGGTGCAAGTGCGGTGCAAGTTGGGTGCAAGTGGGGTGCAAGTAGGGTGCAAGTAAGGTGCAAGTAGGGCGCAACTAGGGCGCCTATGTGGTCCATGTGCGACGCAAGAGAGACGCAAGTGGGGCGCAAGTGGGGTGCATTGGGGCGCAAGTGGGGTGCAAGTGGGGAACAAATGGGGCGCAAGTTGGGCGCAAGAAGGGTGCAAGCAGGGCGCAAGAGGGGCACAAGTGGGGCGTAGGTAGGGTGTAAGTTGGGCGCAGGTAGGGCGCAACTGGGGCGCAAGTCAGGTACAAGTGGGGCGCAAGTGGGGCACAAGTGGGCGTAGGTTAGGTGCAACTTGGGTTTAAGTAGGACGCAAGTGGCACACAAGTGGGGCGCAAGTAAGGCGGAAGTGGGGCGCTAGTGGGGTCCAAGTAGGGCGCAAGTGGGGTGCAAGTGGGGCGCAAGTAGGGCGCAAATGTGGCTCAAGTAGGGCGCAAGTGGGGAATAAGTGGGGCGCGTGTAGGACGTTAATAGGGCACAAATGGAGCGCAAGTGGGGCACAAATTGGGCGCTAGTGGGGCGTAAGTGGGATGCAAGTGGGGCGCAAGTAGGGCGCAAGTGGGCCGTAAGTAGGACGTAAGTGGGGCGCAAGTGGGGCGCACGTAGGGTGCAAGTGGGGCGCAAGTAGGGCATAAGTGGGGTGGAAGAGGTGCGCAATTACGGTGCAAGTGGCGCGCAAGTGGGGCACAAATAGGGCGCAAGAGGGACGCAAGTGGGGTGCAAGTAGGGTGGAAATGGGATGCAAGTTGGGCGCGGGTGGGGTACAAGTGGGGATCAAGTGGGACGCAAGTGGGGTGCAAGTGTGGCTTAAGTTAGGCACAAGTGGGTCGCAAGTGGGGTGCAAGTGGGGCGAAAGTGGGGCGCAAGTGGGGGTCAAGTGTAGTGCAAGTTGGGCACACGTAGGGTGCAACTGGGTCGCAAGTAGAGCGCAAGTGGGGTGCAAGTAGGGCGCAAGTGGGGCGCAAGTGGGGTGCACATAGGGCGCAAGCTGTGGACAAGTGGCGTGCAAGTGGGGCTTAAGTAGGATGCAAGTGGGGCGCAATTGGGGTGCAAGTGGGCCACAAGTTGGGCGCAAGTGGGGTGCTAGTGGGGCGCAAGTGGGGTGCACGTAGGGCGTAAGTGGGCGCAAGTGGGGCACAAGTGAACTGCAAGTAGGGCGCAAGTGGGGTACAAATACGGCACAAGGGGGGCGCAAGTGGGGCACAAGTGGCGTGCAAATGGGGCGCAAGTAGGGCACAAGTAGGCGGCAAGTGGGGCACAAGTAGGGCGCAAGTGGGGCGTAAGCATGGCGCAAATTGGGCGTTAGTGGGGCTTAAGTAGGATACAAGTTGGGCGCAAGTGGGGCACAAGTAGGGCGCAAGTAGGGCACATGTGGGGTGCAAGTGGGTCGCAAGTAGGACGCAAGTTGGGGCGCAAGTTAGGTGCAGGTGGGGCGCAAATGGGGTGCAAGTGCGGCGCAAATGGGGCGCAAGTGGGGCGAAAGTGGGGCGCAAGTGGGGCGTACGTAGGGTGCAAGTGGGGCGCAAGTAGAGTGCAAATGGGGCAGAAGTCGGGTGCAAGTAGGGCGCAAGTGGGCACAAGTGGGTGCACGTTAGGTGCAAGCTTAGTGCAAGTAGGGTGCAAGTGGCGCGAGAGTGGGGCGCAAGCAGGGCGCAAGTGGGGCGCAAGTGGGGTACAAGTAGGGCGCAAGTGGGGTGCGAATTGGGTGCAAGTAGGGCGCAAGTGGGGCGCAAGTGGGGTACAAGTAGGGCGCAAGTGGGGTGCGAATTGGGTGCAAGTAGGGCGCAAGTGGGGCTCAAGTAGGGCGCAAGTTGGACGTAAGTGGGGTGCACGTAGGGCGTAAGTGGGGAGCAAGTAGGTCATAAATGGGGCGCAAGTGGGGCGCTTATCGGGCGCTCGTGGGGCGCAAGTGGGGCGCACGTTGGGTGCAAGTAGGGCGCAAGTTGGGCGCAAGTAGGGCGTACATGGGATGCAAGTGGGCGCATGTAGGGCACAAGTGGGGCGCAAATATGGTGCAAATGGGGCGGATGTGGGGCGCAAGTGGGGTGAAAGTGTGGTACAAATAGGGCGCAAGTGGGACACAAGTGGGACGCAAGTTGGGTACAAATAGGGCGCAAGTGAGATGCAAGTGTAGTGCAAGTAGGGCGCAAGTGGGGCGCAAGTGGGGTGCAGGTGGGGTACAAGTGGAGACAGAGTTGGACGCAAGTTGGGTGCAAGTGGGTCGCAAGTGGGGCACAAGTGGGGTACAAGTGGGGCGCGAGTAGGGCGCAACAGGGGTGCAAGTGCGGCGCAAGTAAGGCAGAAGTGGGGCACACGTAGGGCGCAAGTGGGGTGCAAGTGGGGCACAAGTGGGGCACAAGTGGGGCGCAAATGGGGTGCAAGTGGGGCGTAAGTGGGGCGCAAGTGGGGCACAAGTGGGGCACAAGTGGGGCGCAAATGGGGTGCAAGTGGGGCGTAAGTGGGGCGCAAGTGGGGCGCAAGTGTGGCGATGTGGCACGTAAGTGGGGCCCAAGTAGGGCACAAGTAGGGCGCAAGTGGGGCCCAAGAAGGTCACAAATGGGGCCCAAGAAGGGTACAGGTAGGGCACAACTGGGATATAAGTAGGGTGCAAGTAGCACGCAAGTGGGGCGCAAGTAGGGCGTAAGTAGGGCGTAAGTTGGACGCAAGTGGGGCACAAGTAGGGCGCAAGTGGGGTGTTATTAGGGCGCAAGTAGAGCACAAGTACAGCGCAAGTGGGGACCAAGTATGGTGCAAATGGGGTGCAAGTGGGGCCAAAGTAGGGGGCAAGTGGGGCCCAAGTGGGGCGCAAGTAGGACGCAAGTGGGGCGCAAGTGGGGTGCAAGAAGGGCGCAACTGGGACGCATGTGGGACACAAGTAGGGCACAAGTAGTGCGCAAGTGGGGCACAAATAGGGTGCAAGTGGGGTGCAAGTTGTGCGTAAGTAGGGCGCAAGTGGGGCGCATGTAGAGCACAATTAGGGTGCAAGTGGGGTGCAAGTAGGACGCAAGTGGGGCGCAAGTGGGGCGCAAGTTTGGCGAAACAGGGGCGCAAGTAGGGCGCAAGTAGGGCGCAAGTAGGGCACAAGTGTGGCGCAAGTGGGGTGTAAGTAGGGTGCAAGTGGGTCGCAAGTTGGGTGCAAGTTGGACACAAGTGGGGCGCAAGTGGGGTGCAAGCAGGGTGCAAGTGGGGTGCAAGCAGGGTGAAAGTGGGACGCTAGTGCGGCACACATAGGGCGCAAGTGGGGCACAGGTAGGGCGCAAGTAGGGCGTAAGTGGGGTGCAAGTGGGGCGCACGCTGTGCGTAAGTGCGGCGCAAGTGGGGCACAAATGGGGCGCAAGTGGGGTGCAATTGGGGTGCAAGTAGGGTGCAAGTAGGGCGCAAGTGGGGAGGAAGTGAGGCGCAAATAGGGCACATGTGGGGTGCAAGTAAGGTACAAGTATGACACAAGTGGAGCGCAAGTGGGGTGGAAGAAGGACACAAGTAGGGCACAAGTGGGACGAAAGTGGGTCGTATGTACGGTGCAAGTAGGGCACAAGTAGGTCGCAACTGGGGCGCAAGTCGGGTGCAAGTGGGGCACAAGTGGGGCACAAGTGGGGGCAAGTGAAGTCAAGTGGGGTGCAAGTAGGGTGCAAGTGGGGCGCAAGTGGGGTATAAGTAGGGCGCAAGTGGGGTACAAGTAGGGGCGCAAGTAGGGCGCAAATGGACTTAAGTAGGGCGCAAGTGGGACGTAAGTGGGGCACACGTAGGGCGCAAGTGGGGTGCAAGTAGGGCGCAAATGGGGCACAAGTGGGGTACAAATCGGGCGCTAGTGGGGAGCAAGTGGGGTGCAAGTGGGGCGCAAGAAGGATGCAAGTAGGCACAAGTAGGGCGTAAGTTTGGCGCAAGTTGGGTGCACGTTGGGCGCAAGTGGAGTGCAAGTAAGGCGCAAGTGGTGTGCAAGTGGGGCGCAAGTACAACGCAAGTGGGGTGCAAGTGGGGTACAGATGGGGCGCAAGTGGGACACAAGTGGGGTGCAAGTAGGGCGCAAGTGGGGCGTAAGTGGGGCGCAAATGGTGCACAAGTGCGGACAGAGTGGGACGTAAGCGGGGCGCAAGTGGGGCGCAAGTGGGGCGCAAGTAGGGCGCAAGTAGGGCGCAAGTGGGGCGCAAGTAGGGCGCAAGTAGGGCGCAAGTGGGGCGCAAGTAGGGCGCAAGTAGGGCGCAAGTGGGGCGCAAGTAGGGCGCAAGTAGGGCGCAAGTGGGGCGCAAGTAGGGCGCAAGTAGGGCGCAAGTGGGGGCCAAGTGGGGTGTAGGTAGGGCGCAACTGGGGCGCAAGTGGGGTGCAAGTAGGACGTAAGTGGGGCGCAAGTGAGGCGTAAGTGGGGCGCAAGTGGAACGCAAGTGGGACGCAAGTAGGGCACAAGTTAAGCGCAAGTAGGGCGCAAGTAGGGCGCATGTTGGGCGCAAGTAGGGCGCATGTTGGGCGCAAGTGGGGTGCAAGTCGGGCACAAATAGGGCGCAAATGGGGCGCAAGTAGGGCGCAAATGGGGCGCAAGTAGGGCGCAAGTGGAACGCAAGTGGGACGGAAGTGGGGCGCAAGTGGGATGCAAGTGGGGTGCAAGTGGGGCGCAAGTTGGGCACAAGTGGGTCGCAAGTGGGGCGCAAGTGGGACGCAAGTGGGGCGCAAGTAGGGCGCGAGTAGGGCAAAAGTGGTGTGCAAGTGGGGCGCAAGTAGGGTGCAAGTGGGCCACAAGTTGGGTGCAAGAAGGACGCAAGTGGGGTGCAAGAAGGGCGCAAGTGGGGCACAAATAGGGTGTAGATGGGGCGTAAGTGGGGCGCACATAGGGCGCAAGTGGGGCGTAGGTAGGACGCATGTAGGGCACAAGTGGGTTGCAAGTGGGGCCCAAGTGGTTCGTAATGTGGGCGCAAGTGGGGCGCAAGTGGGGTGCAAGTGGGGCGCAAGTAGGGTGCAAGTAGGGCGCAAGTGGGGCACAAGTGAGGCGCAAATAGGGCACATGTGGGGTACAAGTTGAATGCAAGTAGGATGCAAGTGGGGCGCAAGTAGGGCGCCAATGGGGCGCAAGTGGGACGCAAGAATGGTGCAAGTAGGGCGTAAGTGGTGCGCAAGTGGGGCGATCGTACGATGCAATTGGGGCGCAAGTAGGGTGCAACTGGGGCACAAGTCGGGTGGATGTGGGGCGCAAGTGGGACACAAGTTCCCACAAGGTAGGCGCAAGTTGGGCGCAAGTGGCGCGCAAGTGGGGCGTACCTATGGCGCAAGTGGGGCGCAAGCGGGGTTCAAGTAGGGCGTAATTGGGGTGCAAGTGGGATGCAAAGAGGGAGCAAATGGGGCTTAAGTATGGCGGGCGCATGTGGGATGTACGTGGGGCGCACGTACGGCGCAAGTGGGGTGCAAGTAGGACAGAAGTGGGAGTGTGGCGCAAATCAGGCACTAGTGGGGCGCAAGTGGGGCGCACGTGGGGCGCAAGTAGGGCGCAAATGGGGCGCAAGTAGGGCGTAAGTTGGGCGCACGTAGGGCGCAAGTGGGGCGTAAGTAAGGCGCAAGTGGGGCACAAGTGGGGCGCAAGTATGGCGCAAGTGGGGCGCACGTAGGGCGCAAATGGGGCGCACGTAGGGCACAAGTGGGACGTAAGTAGGGCACAAGTGGGGCACAAGTGGGGCGCAAGTATGGCGCAAGTGGGGCGCAAGTGGGGTGCAAGTGAGGCACAAGTGTGGTAAGTAAGGGACAAGTGGGGTGCGACTGGGGCGCAAGTACAATGCAAGTGGGGAGCAAGTGGGACAAAAGTAGGGCGCAAGTCGGTCGCAAGTTGGGCGCAAGTAGGGCGCAAGTGGGGCGCAAGTAGGGCGCAAGTGGGGTGTAAGTGGGGCGCAAGTGGGGTGCAAGTGGGGCGCAAGTTGGGTGCAAGTGGGGCGCAAGTGGGGTGCAAGTTGGACGCAAGTGGGGCGCACGTAGGACGCAGGTGGGGTGCAAGTAGGCACAAGTGGGGCGCAAGTAGGTTGCATGTGGGACACAAGTGCGCGCAAGTAGGGCACAAGTGGGGCGTAAGTGGGGTGCAAGTAGGGCGCAAGTGGGGCGCAAGTGGGTTGCAAGTAGCCGCAAGTAGGGCGCATGTGGGGCGCAAGTAAGGCGCAACGAGAGCGCAGGTGGTGCACAAGTAGAGCCCAAGAGGGACCCAGGTGGGGTGTATGTAGGGCACAAGTGGGGCACAAGTGGGACGTAAGTAGGGCGCAAGTGTGGCGTAAGTAGGGCGCAAATGGGGCACAAGTAGGGCAGAAGTGGGGTACAAGTACGCTGCACGTCAAGCGCAAGTTGGGCGCAAGTGGGGCGCAAATAGGGTACAAGTTGTACACAAATGGAGCACAAGAGGGGCGCAAGTGGGGCACAAGTGGGGCGCAAGTGGGACACAGGTAGGGTACAAGTGGGACGCAAGTGTGGCGTACGTAGAGTGCAAGTGGGGTGCAAGTAGGAAGCAAGTGGGGCTTTAGTGGGGTACAAGTGGGGCGCAAGAAGGGTACAAGTGGGGTCCAAGTGGGGCATAAGTAGGGCGCAAGTACGTCGCAAGTGGACGGCAGCTGGGGCGCAAGTAGGGCGCAAGTGGGGCGCAAGTGGGGTGCAAGTAGGGCGGAAGTGGGGCGCAAGTGGGGCATAAGTAGGGCACAAGTGGGGCGTATTCAGGGCGTAAGTGGGGCAGAAGTAGGGCGGAAATGGGGTACAAGTGGGGTGCACGTTGGGCGCAAGTGGGGCGCAAGTGGGGCGCAAATAGGGCACAAGTTGGGCACAAGTGGAGGGCGGGAGGGGCGCAAGTGGGCCGCAACTGGGGCGTAAGTGGGATGCAAGTAAGGTGCAAGTGGGGCACAAGTGGGGCGTAAGTAGGGCGCAAGTAGGGCTTAAGTGGAAAAGTGGGGCGAAAGTATGGCGCAAGTGGGGCGCAAGTGGGGAACAAGTAGTGTCGAAGTGGGGTACAAGTGGGGCACAAGTAGGGCGCAAGTGGGGCTAAGTAGGGCGCAAGTGGGGCACAAGTGGTACGCAAGTATGGCGCAAGTGGGCCACAGGGAAGGCGCAAGTGGGGCGCAAGTGGGCCGTAGGTGGGGCGCATGTGGGGTGCAAGTGGGACGCAAGAGGGGCGCAAGTGGGGCGCACGTGGGCGCAAGTAGCGTGCAAGTGGGGCGCAAGTAGGGTGCAAATGGGGTGCAAGTGTGGCGGAAGTGGGGCGTAGGCAGGGCGTAAGTGAGGTGCAAGTGAGGCGCAAGTGGGGTGCGAGTGGGGCACAAGTGCGGCGCAAGTGGGGTGCAATTGGGGTGCAAGTGGGGCGCAAATGGGGTGCAAGTGGGGCACAAGCGGAACGCAAGTGGGACATAAGTTGGGTGCAAGTAAGCTCCACGTGGGGCACAAGTTGGGCGCAAGTAGGGCGCAAGTCGTGCGCAAGTGGGGTGCAAGTAGGGTGCTCCTGGGGCGCAAGTGGGGCACGAACATGGCGCAAGTGGTGTGCAAGTAGGGTACAAGTGGAGCGGAAGTGGGGCGCACGTAGGGTGCAAGTGAGGCGCAAGTAGGGCGCAAGTATGGCGTAAGTGGGGCGCAAGTGGGGTGCTAGGAGGACGCAAGTGGGGCGCAGGTAGGGCGTAAGTGGGGTGCAAGTGTGGCGCATGTCGGGCACAAGTTGGGCGCAAGTAGGACACACGTGGGACGCGAGTGAGGTGCAAGTGGAGCGGAAGTGAGGCGCAAGTGGGGCCTATGTGGGGCGCAAGTGGGACGCAAGTGGGGCGCAAGTGGGGCACAAGTTGGGCGCAAGTAGGGCACACGTGGGGCGCGAGTGAGGTGCAAGTGGAGCGGAAGTGAGGCGCAAGTGGGGCGTAAGTAGGGCGTAAGTGGGACGCAAGTGGTGCGCAAGTAGGGCGCAAGTAGGACGCAAGTGGGGCGATG
The DNA here is from genome assembly GCA_023375785.1 of Penium margaritaceum. Taxonomy (NCBI): domain Eukaryota; kingdom Viridiplantae; phylum Streptophyta; class Zygnematophyceae; order Desmidiales; family Peniaceae; genus Penium; species Penium margaritaceum. Next base: position 68,908 of record SZWC01008418.1, on the reverse strand, counting down.
TGGGGTACAACAAGGGCACAAGTGGTGTGCAAGTGGGACGTAAGTGAGGCGCAATGGGGGCCCAAGTGGGGCGCAAGTAGGACGCAAGTGGGATGCAAGTGGGGCCAAGTAGGACGCAAATGGGGCGCATGTGGGGCGCGAGTAGGGCGTAAGTAGGTGCAAGTGGGGCGCAAGTAGGGCGCAAGTGGGGCACAAGTAGGGGGGCAAGTAGGGCGCAAAATGGGTGTGAGTGGGACGCAAGTAAGGAGTAAGTGGCGCGCAAGTGGGGTGCAAGTGGGACGCAAGTGGGACGAACGTAGGACGCAACTTGGACGCCAGTGGGGTGCACGTAGGGCGCAAGTGGGGTGCAAGTAGGGCGGAAATGGGCGCAAGTGGGGCGCAAGTAGGACGCAAGTAGGGCGCAAGTGGGGCGCTAGTAGGGCACAGGTGGGGCGCAAATAGGGCGCAAATGGGGTGCAAGTGGGATGCAAGTAGAGCGCAAGTTGGGCGCAAGTGGGGCGCAAGTAGGACGCAAGTAGGGCGCAAGTGGGGCGCTAGTAGGGCACAGGTGGGGCGCAAATAGGGCGCAAATGGGGTGCAAGTGGGATGCAAGTAGAGCGCAAGTTGGGCGCAAGTGGGGCGCAAGTGGGATGCAAATGGGGCGCAAGTGGGGCGCAAGTGAAGCGTAAGTATGGTACAAGTAGGGCGCGAGTAAGGTGCAAGTGGGGCGTAATTAGGGCGTATGTGGGACGCAAGTGGGACGCAAGTGGGGCGGAAGTATGGTACAAGCAGGGCACAAGTGGGGCGCAAGTGGTGCGTGTATAGCGCACAAGTGTGGCGCAAGTAGGGCGTGAGACATAGATGGGGCGCAAGTGGGACGCAAGTAGGACGCAAGTGGGGCGCAATTGGGGCGTAAATATGGCGTATGTAGGACGTAAGTGGGGTGCAAGTAGTCCGAAAATAGGGCACAAATAGGGAGGAAGTGGGCCATAAGATGGGCGCACATAGGGCGCAAGTGGGGTGGAAGTAGGGCACAAGTGGGGTGCAAGTGGGCCGCAAGTATGGCGCAAGTGGGGCGCAAGTGGGGCGCAAGTAAGGGGCAAGTGTGGCGCAAGTAGGACGCACGTGGGGCGTAAGTGGGGCACAAGTGGGGCGCAAGTGGGGCGCAAGTGGGACGCAAGTGAGGCGCAAGTAGGACGCTAGTAGAACGCATGTCGGGCGGAAGCAGGGCGCAATTGAGATGCAAGTGGAGCGCAAGTGGGCCGCAAGTGAAGCGTAAGTAGGGTGCAAGTAGGGCACAAGTAGGGCACAAGTAGGGCACAAATGGGGCACAAGTAGGGCGCAAGTGGGAAGCAAGTGGGGTGCAAGTAGGGCGCAAGTGGGGCACAAGTACGGCACAAATGGGGCACAAGGTGGGGGCACGTAACGCGCAAGTGGGGCGCAAAAAGGGCGTAAGTGGGACGTAAGTGGGGCGCAAATGGGACGTAAGTAGGATGCATGTGGGGCGCAAGTGGGGCGTAAATAGGGCGTAAGTGGGACGCAAGTGGGGCGCAAGTAGGGCGTAAGTGGGACGTAAGTGGGGCGCAAATGGGACGTAAGTAGGATGCATGTGGGGCGCAAGTGGGGCGTAAATAGGGCGTAAGTGGGACGCAAGTGGGGCGCAAGTCGGGCGCAAGTGGGACGCAAGTAGGACGTAAGTTGGACGTAAGTTGGACACAAGTGGGGCGCAAGTGGGGTGCATGTAGGGAGCAAGTGCGGTGCAAGTGGGGCGCACATATGGCGCAAGTGGGGCAAAACTAGGGCACAAGTGGGGCGCAAGTGGTGGGTAAGTGGGACGCAAGTGGGGCTCAAGTGGGGCGCAAGTGGGGCGCAAGAGGGGCGCAAGTAGGGTGCAAGTGGGGTGTACGTGGGGCGCACGTGGGGCACAAGTAGGACACAAGTGGGGCGCAGCTAGGGCGCAGGAGAGGCGCAAGTGGGGCGCAAGTGGGGCGCAAGTGGGGCGCATGCGGGGCGCAAGGAGGGCGCAAGTAGGGTGCAAGTGGGGGGAAAATGGGGCGTAAGTGGGGCGCAAGTAGGGCGCAAGTGGGGCGCAAGTGGTGCGCAAGTAGGACGTATGTAGGGCGGAAGTGGGGCGCAAGTGGGGTGCAAGTAGGGCGCAAGTAGAATGCAAGTGAGGCGAAAATAGAGCGCAATTGGGATGCAAGTGGGGCGCAAGTAGGACGCAAGTGGGGCGCAAGTGGGGCGCAAGTGGGGCGCACGCGGGGCGCAAGGAGGGCGCAAGTAGGGTGCAAGTGGGGGGAAAATGGGGCGTAAGTGGGGCGCAAGTAGGGCGCAAGTAGGGCGCAAGTCGGACGCAAGTAGGATGCAAGTGGGCGCAAGTGGGTTGCACATACGGCGCAAGTGGGGCACAAGTAGGGCAGAAGTGGGGCGCAAGGGCGGCGCAAATAGGGCGCAAGTGGGGCGTAAGTGGGGCGCAGGTAGGGCGCAAGTGGGGCACAAGTAGGGCGCAAGTGTGACGCTAGTGGGGCGCAATTGCGGCACAAGTAGGGCGCAAATGGGGTGCAAGTGGGGTGCAAGTGGGGCGCTAGTTGGGCGCAAGAGGGGCGCAAGTGGGATGCAAGTGGGGCACAAGAGGGGCGTAAGTGAAGCGCAAGTAGGGTGCAAGTAGGGCGCAAGTAGGGCAGAAGTAGGGCACAAGTAGGGCACAAGTGGGATGTAAATGGGACGCAAGTAGGCCGCAAGTGGGGCACAAGAAGGGTACAAGTAGGGCGCCAGTGGGGCGCATGTAGCGTGCTACTGAGGTGCAAGTAGGTCATAAGTGGGACATAGATGGGGTGTTAGTGGGACGTAAGTAGGACGCAAGTGGGGCTCAAGTGGGGCGCAAGTAGGATGTAAGTGGGACGCAAGTGTGGCGCAAGTAGGGCGCAAGTGGGTTGCAAGTAGGGAGCAAGTGGGACGTAAGAAGGGCGTACAAAGGGCACAAGTGGGGTGCAAGTAGGACACAAGTGGGGCGCAAATGGGACGTACGTATGGCGCAAGTGGGGTGCAAGTGGGGTGCAAGTAGGGGGCAAGTGGGGCGCAAGTGGGGAGTAAATGGGGCGCAAGTGGGGCGCAAGTGGTGCACAAGTGGGGTGCAAGTGGGGCACGAGTGGGGCGCAAGTAGGGCGCAAGTATGGCACAAGTGGGGTGCTATTGGGGCGCAAGTGGGGCGCAAGAAGGCCGCAAGAATGGCACAAGTGGAACGCATGTCACGCGCAAGGAGGACGCATGTGGGATGCAAGTGGGGCGCAAGTGGGGCGCATGTGAAGCGCAAGTAGGGTGCAAGTAGGGTGCAAGTAGGGCGCAAGTGGGGTGCAAGTAGGGTGCACGTGGGATGCAAGTGGGGCGCAAGTAGGGAGCAAGTGGGGCAGAAGTAGGACACAAGTGGGGCGCAATTTGGGCGCACGTAGCTCACAAGTGGGGCGCAAATAGGGCATAAGTGGGACGCAAGTGGGCTGCAATTAGGGCGCAAGTGGGCGCATGTAGGGAGCAAGAGGGGTGCAAGCGGGGCGTACATAGGGCGCAAGTGGGGCGCAAGTAGGGCACAAGTGGGACGCAAGTGGGGCGTAATTGGGTCGCAAGTGGGGCGCAAGTGGGGCGCAAGTGAGGCGCAAGTGGGGAGCATGTGGGGCGCAAGTGGAGCACAAGTGGGGCGCAAGTGGGGCGCAAGTGGGACGCACGTAGAGCGCACGTGGGGCGCAAGTAGGGTGCAAGTGGGGCGCAAGTGGGACGCACGTAGAGTGCACGTGGGGCGCAAGTAGGGTGCAAGTGGGGCGCAAGTGAGGCGCAAGTGGAGCACAAGTGGAACGCAAGTGGAGCGCAAGTGGGGCGCGAGTGGGGCATAACTGGGGCGCAAGTTGGGTGCAAGTGGGAAACAAGCGGGGCGCAAGTAGGACCCAAGGAGGGCGCAAGTGGTACGCAAGTATGGGCGGAAGTGGGGCGCAAGTGGGACGTAGGTAGGACGCAAGTGGGGTGCAAGTGCGGCACAGGTGGGGCTCAAGTGGTGTGTAAGTGGGACGCAAATGAGGCGCGAGTGGGACGCAAGTCTGGTGCAAGTAGGACGCAAGTGGGGCGCAAGTGCGGCGCACGTAGGATGCAAGTGGGGTGCAAGTAGGGCGCACGTGGGGCACAAATGGGGCGCAAGTGGGGTGCAAGTGGGGCGCAGGTGGGCGGAAGTGGGGCGCAAGTGGGGCGCATGTCGGGCGTAAGTGGGGCGCAAGTGGGTTGTAAGTGGGACACAAATAGGGCGCATGTGGGGTGCAAGTGGGGCGCAAGTGGGGCACAAGTAGGGCGGAAGTGGGGCGCAAGTACGCCGTAAGTGGGGTGCACGTGGGGCACAAGTGGAGTGCAAGTGGGGCTCAGTAGGACGCAAGNAGTGGGACGCAATTGAGTGCAAGTAGGGCGCAAGTGGGACGCAAAGGGGGGGGGGCAAGTGGGTTGCAAGTAGAGCACAAATGGGGTACAAGTGGGACGCAAGTAAGGCGCAAGTGGGGTGCAAGTGGAGGCAAGTGGGGTGCAAGTGGAGCGCAAGTGGGGCGCAAGTGGGGCGCATGTTGGGCGTAAGTGGGACACAAGTGGGGCAAAAGTGGGGCGGAAGTGGGGCGCAAGTGGGGCCCAAGTAGAGGGCAAGCGGGGCGCAAGCAGGGCGCAAGTGGGACGCAAGTGGGACGCATGTAGGGCGCAAGTGGGACGCAAGTAGGGCGCAAGTGGGGTACAAGTTGAGTGTAAGTGGAGTATAAGTGGGGCGCAAGTGGGGCGCAAGTGGGGCGCAAGTGGGGCGCCACTCGGGCGCAAGTAGGGTACAATTGGGGCGCAAGTAGGGCGCAAGTATGGCGCAAGTGGTACGAAAGTATGGGCATAAGTGGGGTGCAAGTGGGGTGCAAGTAGGACGCAAGTGGGGCGCAAGAAGGGTATAGGTGGGGCGCAAGTGGGGCACAAGTAGGGCGCAAGTGGGGCGTAAGTGGGGTGAAAGTAGGGCGCAAGTAGGGTGCAAGTATGACACACTTGGGGCGCAAGTGAGGCGCAAGTAGATAAAAATGGGTTGCAAGTAGGGTGCAAGTGGGTCCTGAGTGGGGCGCACGTGGGGGGCAAGTAGGACGTAAGTGGGGTGCATGTGGGGCGCAAGTAGGGCGTAACTGGGGTGCAAGTGGGCACAAGTAGGGCGCAAGTAGGGCACGACAGGGGTGCAAGTATGTCACTCGTATGTCGCACGTGGGGCGTAAGTAGGGCGTAAGTGGGGCACAAGTGGAGCGCAAGTAGGGCGCAAGTGGGGCACGAGGAGGGGGCAAGTGGGGCACAAGTGAGGTGCACGTGAGGCACAATATGGGCACAAACAGGCTGCAAATAGGGTGCATCTTCAGCACCGTTGTACTCTAATACCAAGTGTTCTGTCGAATGGAGCGTAGATGGTGAATAGGTAGAAGTTCCGAGGCATAACACAATCTAGATTTTTGAACACTTGAGCAATTTATAATTAGCAGCAGTGTACTTCGATGTCAAATGTTGAAATGATCGCACATACATACACAATTGTCAAATGACAAATGAGACATAGTTGGGGTCCTTGCGTCATCGTCGAACGACGTGTGCGAAGTCGCGTCGTGAGTGGTCAGATTTTAGAAGGTACCCCAAGAAACCGGGGGGCTTTAAGAATTGACGGTGAAGATGAGAGATGCATCTTTGTAAATCCAGACTTGTTTTGGTGCGCTGAGAACTTGACCAAAAGGTCATGATACTTCTGTTGTAGATTCGCGACAGTTGTCGAAGTTGTCAGAAGGTTCGGGATGCTTCTTGTTGGGCGATAACAGTTGGCGGGTTTGCCCTTGAACGTCGGAGTGAATATTGCGGTCTCACAATGCAATGGGCTGTTTGTTTCATGACAGAAATGCCCATTCGGAAAGATTAGGGACTCGTGTGCATCTGGTATGTAACATTGTGGGTCGTCGTCGCTCCTCCTGGGGTCCTTACTCCCAGGGGAGAGTTGAAGTCGAGCGATGAACTCTTTGATTTTTTTCACGTAACCCCCTAGTTCTGTTTAGGGTTTTGTATGTTTTGCACGGACAGAGCCTGCGCAAAACATAAAGCCATCAAAGGAAAAAGGTGAAGAGGTGATTGCTTGATCGCGATCCAAGGAAAACATGTGTTTTTATTATCAAGCACAAGCGCACGTTTTTTCCTAGGAAGCAACCCATTTCCCCGTTTTTGCATGCAACCCCAATCAAACCATTACAACCTTACATTTGGGGTTTAAGGGTTTAAGTTTTGGACGGGCTCGTGCTGGGCCCCGCGGTAGTGTGGCCTAGAAGGTTCCCTTTCAACTCATGGGGAGTCTTGGATCCCCATGAAAACCACACTCCAATCATGCCCTTAAGGAATCAGAATCTCTCAAAAGAGGGGTTTGTGATTGTTTGAAGGCCATGTTGACATCATCCTTCCGAAGGGGCATGCATGCCACATGGCGTCAACGCAAAATCGGCGCCAAAATAACTGTACTGCCCCTTGCATCCAAATACATTGTTTAACTCAATTAAATGACAGTTTATTTGAATGCAAATGTTAGCCTTGGAATCTCAACTTATTTTCTCCAAAGTTGTGATATTGGTTTGGTGCTTGATTTTGGTCAAAAAGCTTGTTGATGTCTTAGGAGTTTCCTTATAACTTCAGATGTCAAGTCTTCAAAGTGAGCATGCTAGGATCCTAGTCACACCTCGCAACTCGCCTTAGCCTTTGGAATCATAGCCCGACTCATAGCTTCCTTTGTCGCTAGCTTTGCAGCTCGCTAAGAAGTTCGCTGCGTGCCACATTCGCGTGACGTCCATGGGGGACTACTAATATGGACATCTCACGTTCTATCCGTAGTCCATAAGAGGCTGGGTGCGGAACGTGAAATGGTGTGTACATAGATAAGATATCCATAAGCTTAGTAGAGATTTGTCCAAAATAGCATAATTGTATACGTGCTTGAATTGTGGATCAAAAGTTATTGTTTTAGTCAAATGGAAGGGACACTTTGGTACGTTTGGAGGTGAAACGGGAGCGTGGTCCCTTTATCATACAAAATCGGGGCATAGCTTGTAAAAGTCAAGACATGGGGGCACTTTCTCCGTGCACCCCATTTTAAAACTTCAACCAAAAGCTCCAAAATTCATTATCTTTGAAAAAAATTCCATACATTCTTCAAAGAGTTACATTCATGAAAGGAAAGTGGAAGTATTTAAACCCTTGTTGGTGAGAAGAAGTTGTTTTGGCAGTCATGCTTTCCCATGTTTTAATGAAAAACGTTTCTTGAGATAGAATAGATGCAAAAAACATCTGTGATAAAGTATTTGGATTTGTCTTGAATCATCAAAGAGGGATGAAAACTATGTTTTTTGAATCACTTTTTTGTCATTTGTCATGCAAGTAACTTGGGCATTTTCTTGCAAAAATGGATGATGTAAGAAAAAAAACAGTAAACTTTTGTTGAGCATATTTACTTATCTTGTTCAAGGCATTGAATTGTTTTTTTTCTTGAGTACTGTTAATGGGTTTGGCCTATGTTTTCCGGTTAAAATCCCGTTTGCCCCCATTTTTTGCCGACCATGTATGAAAAGCCCCTTTTTTGAGAAAACTGGCTACGTCGCCCCTATTAAAAAAACTTATGGCAACTTGTCCCCTTTCTCATTAGTTTCCCAACTTGTCCCAATTTTGTAGAAAGATCTGCATTGCCCCACTTCTTTTCACAAATTACCCTACTGATTATTGAATACGATCTTCTGAAGTTTACCAATTTCATCATCGTTATATTCGTTCACATTTTTGCCGCGTGGAATTGTTTTGGTGATTGGTTTCTATTCGTCGAAACCCCCGTGCCTGCACGTTAAATTCGGCGTTGGCTCGTGGTCAACTGCTCGAGGTGGTGGCTGTTTGAATTTCAACGTTCAAAAGATGGGCGTGGCATGACGGTTTGTGTCGACACGATCCGCTTTTGGACAGCACCACGCAAGGGCCGGCGCTCGGCTGCCAGAATCATGCCAACACCTGTGAAAGGAAGGCACAAAATTGAAGGTACCGGACCTGAACACAATGTATCATGTAGATTCTTCCATGCCTCCAAACAACAATGCTAACAAACACAGAACAGTAAGGAATCACAGACCATATCTTTTCAGAGAATTCAAAGTAGAAAACAGAAATGATTTTGGTGATTGTAATCAATTCGTCGAAAAAACAAATTTGTTCAAATCCGACTAGGGCAAAAAGAGTTAACACCGAATTTTATAATCAGTAGGGTATGGAGGGTTTGGGTTTACGGTTGTCAACGTTGGCGTAGCCTTGTCAGCACGTCATGACCCTGCGACCACACTATCGCTGAAAGAATGTAACGAGACCCTGCTGTGACAGGTCGACAACATGATCATAGGAAATTATGTTCTCTAGGTTTGCATGTCAGGTTTGTTCTTGCAAACACAATGTTCAGGTTTGATGAGTTCGACACAGTATTGTTAAAGTAGCAAACATTGTTAGTGCACCTAGATTAGTCTTGCTTGTTTGTGGTGTGCTATAGCCTACTTAGCGTGCTGGTTCCACGTGCGCATAGGTCATGCCGTTTGCATGTTTCTGAGGTTACGCTCGATGTTTTTCTCGAGCAAGTTGTGTGTACTGTCTGTGGTTTGCCACAATGTGTGGCAAACCACCCGAGAAGAGCCACACGATTCGATATGGGTCAGCGTGGCTCACTCGTTGTGGTCATTTGTTTCCAAAAAATCTCCAACTCTTGTTTCAAGCCTCATTCCAGACTAACTCCCTCTACCTCGATCCCCCCTCACATCCCTCGAGAGCCCTCCCCCTCACGAGTCTCGAGAGCTCTCTCCCCCTCACTAAGCCAAGAGCCAAAGTTGGCACCACGGCTAACTCCCGGCATCCTCCCTCACGAGATCCGAGAGCCATCCGGCTCTTGGTGGAGGCTAACTCCCGGAGTTAGTCCTCACACCACCCACCTTCTCTCTCCTCCTCTCTCCTCCACCCTCTTGCCTACGGCCTCACCCTCCTCCTGCCCTGTCCAACATGGCATCAAGCCATTGACTGGGCCTTTGGGCTCCGCTACTCCCACTCTCCGCTTCGGCTTTCCTCTCCCGCTCCCGTCGTCCGCGGTTCCTATTGTCGGCCATCGCTGCTACCCTCACAACCGCCAATGTTGCCTCCGCTGCTGCCTTTGCTGCCCCATCGCTGTCGTCGTGGGTGCCTTCTGTCATCATGGAATTTGTTGTCCACGCGTCCTTGGCCCGTGTTGGCCTACCTCCTCCACTCCCCGCCAGGTCTGCCCCTTTTGAGGCTTCCTTGTCGTTCCACCCTCCCCCCATCCCAGCTAGTCTTTCCCGTTCTTGCTTCACACTTTCTCATCAATTGTTTTTCTTCTTTTTTTCTACCCCTCCCTCGTCCACTCACCACACGCCTTTTTCTCCTCTTGTAGGTTGGCCCCTCCGACCTCCTTCTCTGGCTGTGGCCTCGCCTCACCTCCCCGCTCTGCGTGTCCGCCTTTCGCTCCTACCTTGGGCTCCTGTTCCACGGCTCCCTGGCTCCGTTCTTCGACTCGGCCTCGGGCTCTCGCGCTCGGCTTCCCCCCTCCTTGCCTCTTTTCTCCAGGCTCTAGGCCTTAGGTTCTAGGTTTTCACCTCTAGCCTCCTAGATCTAGACTCATACTCTAGACTCTGGACTCGGGACTCTTGATTCTGGGCCCTCAGCCCCGCCGTGCTGTGTGTGGTCTCTGGCCGACCCCCCCCCC
>SZWC01008418.1:35698-55558 GCA_023375785.1 Penium margaritaceum | reverse complement strand
CCCCCCTCCCCCTACCTCTAACCCCTACCTCTCTTCCCTCTTACTTGTTTTTTTCCCTGCTTTCCCTCCCACTCCTCTCTCCCTCCTTCATCCTCCCCCCCTTGTTTCCCCTCTCTCTGTCTTCCCTTCCTCCCTTCTTCTTTTTTCCCTCTCTTCCTCATTCTATCCCTCTTCCCCCTAAATTGCTTCCTTCTACCTGTTCTCCAACACACTGTGCTCTACCCTCCACTCTCTTTCTTTTCCCCATTTTTTTACCCTCTCGTTGTTCTTCCCATCGATTCTTCTCATCTATTTGTCTTTCTCATCCTGCTCCTTGGTGCTCTTTCTCCATGGGTGCGCCTCGCCTTCCTGGTCCCTGGTTCTTTGGGTGCGTCTTGCCTTCTCATCTTCCACTCAATGTCTCCACTTCTTGGTGATCTTTTTCCCTTTGTATCCTCCTTGTGGGTCCTTTTTCGCTCTTTTCTTTTGCTTCTCTCTTTTTCCTCCCTCCCCCTTTTATCCTTTTTTTCCTTCTTGCTCCCCCTTTCCTCTCTTTCTTCCCTCCTTTCTCCTTTTCCCTCCCATCAACCCCGTGTCCGCTGTCTTCACCCTCTGTGCGCCTCGTGTGCGCTCCTTCGGCGGCTCATGTCCGTGTTCTTCCTCTTGTTGCCTTGTCCTCCTTTCCTTCCATGTGCTCTTGTCTTTGCTTTGCTTTTGTTGTCCCCCCTCCCTCTTTCTCTTTTCATCTAGTGCCTCCCTTGCCGCTGCTGTCTTTTCTCTCTGTGTGCCTCATGCGCGGTCCTCGTCTTGCACGTGCTTGTTGTCTCTCTGTGCATGTGCCTGCTCTTGTCGCCTCACCCTCTTCCTCTGCCTCTTTTGCCTCTCCGTCTCCTCCTGTTCTCACACTTCACCTCTTTGTACCCCATCTCCCTCCCTTCTTGCCTTGCCTTGTTTCCTCTCCTCTTCCCTCCTTCCCTGCTCTAGCGTTGTTTTCTCTGCTTCCCTCCTCCCCCTCTCCTTGTATCCTTCTTGGAATCTCTGACCTCTCCCTCCTCTCCCTCCTCTCCCTCCCTCTCCTTCCTCCTCCCTTTTTCTCCCCTCCATTATTCCTCCTCACCTCCCGCCCTCTCCTCCTCTTGTCCTCCCTTCCCTCTCCCTACTTCCCTCCTTTCGTCTCTCCTCTCTCTTGCCTCCCTTCCTCTACGTCTCCCCCATTCTCTTCCACCCCTCCCTCCCCTTTCTCTTGCTCCTTCCTCCCCCATCCTCCTGTCCCCCACTCCCATTCATCATTCCCCTTCCCTCTTCTCTCTTCCTCTCTTTGTCTCTCTATGTCTCTATCTCTCCTCTCCCCGCTCTCTTCNCTCTCTCTTGCCTCCCTTCCTCTACGTCTCCCCCATTCTCTTCCACCCCTCCCTCCCCTTTCTCTTGCTCCTTCCTCCCCCATCCTCCTGTCCCCCACTCCCATTCATCATTCCCCTTCCCTCTTCTCTCTTCCTCTCTTTGTCTCTCTATGTCTCTATCTCTCCTCTCCCCGCTCTCTTCACTCCTCTTGCTCTCTCCTGTTTCTCTCCCCCCCCTTCCTCCTCCCACCGGCCTTGGGCCCACTCCCTCTTCTTGCTCTCTATCTCTTGCTCCTCTCCCGCATCAGCTCCCCTCGCCTCCGTCTTCCGACTCCTTTGGCCCCATTGTCTCCTCCACTGCTCCATCGGCTCCCATCGGTTTTGGCTCGCCGTTTGACCTTTGGTTTGTTGCACCAAGGTGGTGGTGGTGGTGGTGGTGGTGGTGGTGGTGGTGGTGGCGATACTTGATGTGTGTGGCTTTTCCACCACCTACACCCTCAGTCTAGTCGTTGTCACTGATCGTGCTAGTGGCCGCGTTGTACTCCGTGGTCGCTGAGCTCCTTGCGAGGGTCCGAACCATGTTCTCGGTCTGCACTCTGTTTCTGCGCTCGCGGCTATTGTTGTTGCACTTGTCGCTCTGTCTAACTTGGCTTACTTGCACCTCCTTCATCATTGTCTTTGCCATCTTCCTCCCCTTGTTGTGGCCTCTCTCCTCTGCACCCTTCCCGCCAACGGCCTTTCCGACTCGTCGTTCCGAGCCCCTTGTGGTGCCAATTGCACCTTTAATGCGATCGGCAAGATGCATCACCTTCCTTTCTCATCCTCCTTGTCTAATGCATCTGCTCCCCTCAAGCTCGTGTATGCTGACATCCTTGGTCCTCTCCAAGATGAGTCTCTTGCTCAGCACGCTACGTATGTCCTCGGCCTGATCAATGACATCTGACATTTCTCATGGATCTTATTTTTCCAAGCAAAGAGCGATGTTTCCTAAACCATCCAGTCGTGGTACGCGTCTGTGCAACGACAAAGTCGTCACCAGTTGCTACGCTTTTGATCCGACCGTGGTGGCGAGTTTTCTGGTGACATAGCATCATTCTTCGATTGTGAGGGCATGGTTCATGAGCTTTCTGCCCCCTATTCTCCACATCAGATTGGGATCACTGAGCCTTAGAACTGCACGCTCGTTGAGGGCATCCGCACGATGATGGGTGAGGCTGGCTTCCTTGATCGAGGCCAAAGTTTTTGGTCTGAGACGGCCCGTTATCGCATGTGGGTTTACAATCGGATCCCGCATAGCCCTCTTGCCCCTGACACTATGCCGTTCCGACTTTTCTTTGGTCGACGTGCCAACCTTAGACAGGTCGTGGTGTGGGGCACCATGGCCACTGTCCACCTTGCTCCCCTTTCTCGGTCTGGCAAGCTCGATCGGCCTGGCCGCCTCTGCGTCACCCTTGGGGTTGCGCCTCACTCTTGTGCACACCGTTTGTGGGACCCAGTCCCCCACCACCTCATCGAGTTCTGTCACGCTCGCTTTTTCCAGCAGATGACCTACGACGCTTTTCACGTAGACCGCTGTCTCCCTCCCTCAACCTCTATCATGTCCTACACCTCTGATGGCCTTGTGGTCCTTGGAACCCCTTCCCCTTCTTTGCCTCCCTCGATGTCCCCCTCCTTGTCTCCTTCGCATTGAGCCACCTCCGCTCCTGTCCCTTCCTTCGTGACACCATCGTCCATCATGCCGGCGACCTCTCTACCCCTCTCTCCCATTCCAACTTCCTTCCTACCCTCTTCGTCTGCCCTACCACCCCATCCTACGGCTCCTCTTTCTCCCCCGCTTGTTTCCGCCTCCACGGGTGGGCCCCCTCCCGTGTCCGTCCCCCCTCCTCTCCCCCCTTGTACCTCATCCTCTGCCTCACCTCCCGTCTCACCTCCCCTCCTCCCCCTGCTCTATCTCCCATACCTCCCTCTCCTCCTCCACCTCCTTTGCCCCCTCCCACTGCCACGACGGTTTGTCATCCTCCTCTCCCCTCCCTCCCCTCTTGCCATCCTCTGTGCCGTCTCCTACCTCCCCTCCCAGCTTTCTCCCCTCCCGGCTGTCCCCCCTCCCCTCCCCAACCCCCCCTGCTCTGACGGCGGTCCAGGCTTTGGGCTCCCCACGTGCTTCTCCTCCTGCTCATTGCACAGATCTTGTTCTCATCCCTACTAAGGATATCCCAGAAGACATCTCTTCACGGGCATCCTCCCCTGTCGATCTCGTGGGGGATCCAGTCCTTGTCGTTGTGATGCTACCCCCTCCGTCCTTGCCCCCCGGCACCTCGTCTGCCTGCCCGTCGGCCCTCCTTCCTCTTGTTGATGTCCCCTCTCGGGGGCCCTTCCTCCCCTTCCTCCCTCTCCCTCTTAATCCCCTTAGCTACCCCCTCCCTTCTCTTATACATCGCCTCCTCTAGTAGTTTCCCCTCGCCAATCCGTCCCTAGCCCAGACTCCCTTCTCGGTGTCCCCCCTCGCCCCCACTCATGGATGTGCATGAATGTTGCCTAAGCTAAACCTCCCGTCATTCCTTCCTCCCCTCCACTCTTCCCTCGCACACCTCTCCCCGCCCCTCTTGCCTCTATGCCCCCGCTTCCTCGCTCCGTCCTGAAAACTCCTCCTCCTTAATCCCCTGTTTCTTCTCGCACCCGCTCTCGCATTGCTCGTGCTCTTACCTACGCCCCTTTCCTTCTTCCCACCATCCCTCTGCCTCCCTACTTGTCCTCTCTCCTATCTCCCGCTCCAATCGTTTCTCCCTCAATGTCTCCCACATCACCGGTTCCTACGTCATCCCCTCCCTCTTCACCCCAGGTCTCCCCTATGCCTCTTCTTCCCTCCCCCTCGATCCCACCTCCTCCTTCCTCTCCTCTTTTGTCCGCCTACTCCCATCGTCGTGTCGTCACCTCCTTCTCCCTCACTCGTCTCCCCTCAACCTCTTCCTACCTCCTCGTCTACCCCCCCTCCGCCTTTCCCCCCTCCACTCCCTTCTCCCTTTCCTCGCTTTCTGGCGATCTCTGCTCTCGCCCTTCCATCCACACCTTTGCCCTCCTTTGTAGTTACAACCCCTTCGCCTCACATTCTATCGCCTTGCACCTTCCATCCAGGTCACGCCCACGGTCGCCACTTCTTTCATGTGGAGTTTTGCCAGACGCTCAATGCATGTATTGACCATCACTTTGTTGGCACACCGACGTCTGCTGCGCGTGCCTTTGCAGTCACATCAGCCCGCCCTCTCCCCTTGACGAGTCCGATCCTCTCACCCTTGCTAATTCTCTTGCTCGCCCAGACGGTGCTGCTTGGCGTGCAGCCTGTGTCCTAGAGCTTGCTGCTGTTGAGCATGATGTGCTTGAGCTCACTGACCTTCCCCTTGGTTGCACAACGATTAAGGCCAAGTGGGTCCTGCGTAAGAAGTTCACCACTTTGAGTTCCCTCGACCGGTACAAGGCTCGTCTCACTGCCAAGGGCTACTCCTAGGTCCAGGGCGTCAAGTTTGCTGACACCTACACCCCCCTCGGTCGTTTTACGATGAGTCGCTTCGTCATCTGTGTCACAGCTTACTTTCTGTGGGAGCTTCATCAGATGGACTTATAAAACGCATTTCTCCACGTTGTCTTCAGGAGGAGCTGTACATGGTCCATCCTCTTGGCTTCTCTAATGGTACCGGATGGGTCTGTCGTCTCCGTCACGTGCTCTACGATCTCCGCCAGTCTCTCGTTGTTGGAACAAGGAACTCTCGTCCACCCTTGTCCCGGGTAGTTTCCATCCCAGTGAGTCTGACCCCTCCCTCTTTGTCGATGGCACGACTCTCGTGCCCGCCCTCATTCCGGTGTGTGTGGATGACCTCCTAATCACCTCTCCTTCCTCCTCAGCGATCTCTGAGGCAAAGGGTCTCCTCTCCTTGGCGTATGACATGAAGGACCTTGGCCTTGCAGCCACGTTCTTAGGGATGCACACTGAGCGCCTCCCCGACTGTCTCTTGGTCCACCAGGAGCACTCTGTCCAGACCCTCGTGGACCGCTTTGCCTCCGTTGTTGACCTCTCCTGCCCCCTCCCTGCTGCATCCTCGCCCATGCCACCGGGCACCTAGCTCGCCCTTCGTCTGGCCCACAACACAGAGTCATGGACGTTGGAGTCCACCGTCACCTTCTAGTGCATCATTATTGCGCTCACGTACATGGCTGGTACCACTCATCTGGATATCGCTTGTGCGGTGAATTTCCTCGTCCAGTATGCCCGTGAGCCTCGCATGGCTCACCTCCCGGCGGTTGCGTACGTTCTTCACTAAGTTCTCGGTTCTACCCGAGCCGGCCTCGTCTTCCTAACTGGGTCTGGCGTGCCACTCCTAGAAGGCTATGCCGACAGTCTGAGGGGGGATCGAGGCGGAGGGAGTTAGTCTGGAAGGAGGATCGAGACAAGGGTTAGAGCTTTTTTGGAAAAGAAGGACCAGAGCAAGCGAGCCACATTGACCCCTATCGGATCGTGTGGCCCAGCCTTCATGGTTCGCCACACAACGTAGCGAATCACACACAATACACACAACTCGCTCGAGCAAAACACCAAGCGTAACCTCAGAAACATGCAAACGGCGTGACCTACTTTGAACGAGGAACCAGCACGCAAAGTAGGGTACAACACACCGCAAAAAAGTAGGACTAATCTAGGTGCACTAACAAGGTATGCTAGTTTAACACGATAGTGCAAGCAAGGGTAGGTGGTGCAAGCGGAAAGCTTGAACAATTATGATACGGCATTGGTGATATCATCTACTGTAGCGGACTGGTCCACTATAGTAGTCCACTCCAAAAGTGGATGAAGGCCCAATGGGACAACGTAGCCCCATCTGGGGGGATATGGGACCGTGCATCGCAGGACGATGATTGACGTCACCACGGGCAGTTGCATTTTCCCGCCCGACATTGTAGGCGACTGTTCCAAACCATAGGACACGTAGAGTTTCCAGGTTTGCTTGTCAAACTCTCCCATTGACAAAAAAAGAGTTCGACTGTCCACCCTGTTCTTTGTACCGGTTTGCACTATGAACAGGTAATGTTGTGTGCTTCCCCATCATTCCATTTTGCTAAGTGGACACCTACTGTCGATCTAGGTTCACGTTGGATCGACATGGACGATGGACGATGGACGATGGACAATGGACGACCGAATGGCTCGACACATAATGGATGGGGTACTCTCATGTCGGCTTGTCGGGCATGGGTTGCATTGAAGGAGGAGTGGGAGCTGTATGTAGTACTCAACAGACAACTGGGCCATGAGAAACCATCATGGGCCTGCGCTCCTTTCACTCCTGAACAGATGGCATGGAACCTGGGAGTGCCCATGCCGTTTAGTAGGCCCTCCAACTGTCCCGAGCCGTGGGTGCCGTGGGTATGGACCGGGTCACCGAGTCCGAAGTGGCTTGCGCGCATGTTACCGTTGATGTTTTTTACGCAAATAATGCCCACATTGCCCTGTATTGGGTGGGGCATCTGACTTTTTGTTAAGGATTTTATTCCTAGAATGCCCTCCGTTTGACGTCCAAGTGAACAATGATTTTGTCTTTTCTTCTGTACAGGACCCATTCCTTTGCCTTAGAATGACATCATTTCACAGAAAAATGTATGGATTACCCATAGCCCGTTGCAGTTTGCAATGAATTCTACAAAATCATTCATAGTTCCTCCACAACATTGGTTTAAGATTTCATTCCTACAATGCCCTCCGTTTGACGTCGGGGTGAACCATGATCTCGTGTTTTCTTCTGTACATGGCCCTTTCCTTTTGCCTTAGAATGGCATCTTTTCATTGAAAAATGTCTTGAGGACCCATACTTCGTTGCAACTTTCAATGAAGTCTACAAAATCATTCATGTTGTCCGCACCGTTTGTGCTTCACAAAAAGGAAGTGTTTTGGCCTGTAACCTTCCGACATAAGTCGAGTGTTTGTGTCGTGTCGTGTGTGTGGTGTACATGTAGTGTTATCATCAAACTGTTGTATTACATATGATTATGGTTTTCTCAAGTGCACATCTAGTGTACAACGTTCCCGATTCTGGCAACATTCTTCTATCCTTGTCACAGTACACTGAACTTATACCGTGTAATGAGTGTAGGGTTCAGTCGTAAGTAAGGTTCATTGAGTCCAGGATCAGACACAGGTGCCAATTACATGTGTTTTGCTAGGTCCGCACAATGTCACTACCACTTGGGTTTAGGTACATTTATGGATTTCTTGCTCACCACCTCATTCACTTGCATGCTTTCAGGGATTTTTGTGTCTGTTCAACATTCACAGTGCACTAGTACCTATCATGTCAGAGTGCACAAACAATGAATACACATTGAAAGCAAAAGGAAGTGCAAATGAGGCAAAGTAGTAATGCTTCATTTCCACATGTAATAGAATCAAGAGAGATCACACGAAGAGATCCTCGTGTACACCCAACGGATAACATCACAAGCTGCACACGAGCATGCATCTCCACACTCCACTGCATCATAGAACACTTCCTCTCGTTGGCCACGTGACATCTGACCATATTCACACGCCTCCACAGTCAGGCGATGCAACCTAAAGCGCCCCATAACAGAAACTCCCATTGTAGACCTTCGTGATCGTGTGCTTCCCAATGGTTGGACAGGCATGAGTAAGACATCCTTGTGTACCTGCAAGCATAAAGAGAAACATAACTAGGTTGCATGTCATGATGAATGTGGAAGAGCAAAGTACAATCATAGAGTGAGCAACATGTAATGCCTATGCTAGCAATAACTCTGTGAGAGTGAAGAACAAATTACCTTCAGAGCTCCGGTGTCTGGAAAAAGGTCAAGGTCAGGCAGTCCCATCTCGGGTACGAGCTTATGGACCATGGCATACTAACGCCGGAATGCTGCCTCCTCTGCCTCATACCTTGCCCTCATGGTCTCTTTGTCTAGGTCATACTCCTCGTCTGAGGTGTCAGAGTCTGTCCACTCAGATGTACGGTCATCCAGAGGAGCGGGTCTGGCGACCAAGGCCTCATTGTTCTCCTCCTCTCCTACCGTCTCCTCTTCATACTCCTCCTCATCATCCTCTTCCCCCTGTTCCCCACCATTTGCAGTCTTCTCCTGCGTTAGGTCGCCGTCAACATGGTCCACTTCAGTCGTGGCTCCTCCACTGCCAGCAATAACATGTGAAGCACTTGCTGCTTCCACGTCGGGTATAGTAATGATGCATCCTGTAGCATCTTTTGTTGTATTGGCTATAGCAACCTGCAGTGCGAATAGCTCAGCCAAGCATCGTGAAACCATTTGTGCCTCATGTGCGGCCACGCCTTCCAGCAGGCACCAGGCACCACAAAGCAGCGCCGGAATATCTCCTCTGTTTGCTCTGCAACGACAATCCTGCTTGGGTTCACCTGAATGAGCTGCAAGTGCGCGAGCATGGAGGCCCACGATGAAACCGATGGCTTCCAAAAGAGACAACTCGGGAGTCATCAGTGTAGACTTGTTGGTCACTCACCTCGGCGTAGCATGCTGGAAACAAGGTCCACGACATTAACTTATCGCCCATTACTTCCTCTTGTGCCTTATCACGTGCCCTTAAAATGAGCTGGTATCCCACCTTGTAATGGGTGACTGCTTCGACGACTACGTAGAGTGCTTTCGCGTCCGTGGTCGGGTCTCGGGCCACTGAATCTTGGATACGTCATAGGACCCACTTGGTCGTGCGTGCCAGGTTCCCTTTCGTCTGGCCAAGGGTGCACTTGTGGCTGTGGGACTTGCTGGACATGCGAGTCCTAATGACCCACTCGCACCCCTTGCTTTAACTGTTGCTGCAGCGCACCACAATCCAGCCGGGCTTCGACCTCTCCCACTTCAACAGGAACCGCTGTTGGACAGCATTATCTTTGATGGCATAGTGGTACTCTTCCATTGCCTAGAACTCCATGCCTCCCGGGGAACCTCGCACCGTCTCCGTCGTCATCCTTGACGGAAAAGTTTGCACGCCAACGCCAACACAATCAGTCCGAGTGTACATGCTGTGATTTGTGACATTCCTGTCGACCTGTACAGTTTATTGTGACCACTCGGCCGTGTCCATACTCGTGCAGATCCCTGATGCGGACCCAGGCGGTACCGGTGCGTCATCTGGTGGTGGACTACCAGCTTGGAGCTGACCAACGACCGTTCCAGAGCTCTGGACGCTACCCGGGACTTCCTGTAGTTTTTTTGCAGCACGCAAGACTTTATCGGTGGACTAGCCGTGCGCCCGATTTGCATGTTTTGCATTGTATGTCTGCCATTCGATGTAGGATGCATGCATGTGACCAGTCGTAGCGTCCGGCTTGTGATTTTGCATGTCTAGGTTCAGACGGCATAGCGTTCTGACATGTGTGCGCAGAGTTACGGCCAAAATAGTGGTTTTGGGCCGGTTTTAGGACAGATTTTGCACTGCCGCGTGCGACACTCGCCGTGCGCCGCGGCAGGTACTTCTGCCATGGATCTGTCATTTGTCATCTCTCTCTACAAATGCTATTGAAGCATTCAGACACTTGGCCTTGTGTCCCCTAGCTGAACTCTTGCTGTTACGTGCACGACCTGTGACTGTCGTCACCGTCTGATCAGGCACTGACCTCTGGTCAACGGAAGAGTTGCTAGGAAGCTTCCTTGCATCTTTTCATGGTATCAGAGCAGTGAGACAGTTCTCACTGAGCTACACAGCAGAGACGCAGCAGAGCAGCAGCACTGAGAGTCACCGCTACAGCAGATCTACTGGGGCTTGTCGAAGACAACCGGTCGCCGTCAACGCAGCCCACACCCGTCACGTGAGACCATAGCAGCGGCGTTGCCACCGTGCCAATAGCAGCATAGCAGCAGAGCAGCAAGAGCAGCAGCGGCAGCAGCAGCGCCGTAGCAGCAGCTACAGCAGCGCGTGGCGGCTGCAGCGAGTGCAGCCGCCATCCACAGCCGCAGCGGCGGCCGCGGCGACAGCAACGAGCAACGGCAGCGGCGGCAGCAACAGAGCAGTATCAGCAACAGCGGCACAATAGCAGCAGTAGCAGCCGCGGCGACAACAGCAGAGTAGCAACAGCTGCAGCAGCAGCACCACAACATCAGCAGCAGCAGCGACAGTACGTAGCGGCGGCAGCCAGCAGCAACCGCACCGCACAACAACAGTAGCGGCATTGCGCAGCGTCTGCTGCCACTACTACGCATGCAGCCACGCAGCTGCTACTACAGCTGATAGCACATCTGTAGCAGCAGCTGAGCAGAAGCTGCTGCGCAACCTTCGCGCAGCTTCCGCACAGCCGTTGCGGAGCAGCTTCACGCTAGCGCAGAACCGCGAGAGAAAAAGAAAGGAGTTGAGTTGATGTCATCATTTTTTCCTGCTGACGTCATGAGGTCGTGCTAATGTCAGCAACCGCCTGCTGATGTCAGCGCCATACTTAGCCAAAAACAAATTTGGCCGGACAATAAATAATTGCCAGTGTCTCAACTCCTCGGGAAACGCTGACGCTTTTGAAATCCGGCAAACTTGACCTGTCGACCCATACGGAGAGGCGACATGGACCCGTCGGACAACAAGGAGAAGGCGACAGGTGATCCCTCCTCCTCCTCTTCTTGGGTCCTGAGCCCACGCTCGCAGGCCATTGAGGATCTGCGGAGCTAGTAGGTTGAGATGTGTTGCCTATAGCAGGAGCAGAGTGATGCCATCCGAACGCTGACTGAGCTTCTGCGTGGCCAGTCCACAGTCCCACGGCAGGTTTTAGAGGGAGCTGCCGGCGTCGCGGTCCCCACACAGCAGTCGGCTCAGGCACCCGTTACAGCAGCTCGACCTGACCCACCACCTCCTGACCTCCTGGATGATGAGCCATTCATGCTAGGCATGCCAAATGACTCCCCGGATCATGAGATTCGAGTTCTTCATGAGCGCCTCCATCAGCTGCAGACGGGCACCAGATTTCCTTGGATCCCTACGGTGCAATCGTCACCCGACTATCCCGGTGACTATCCCCTTCCAGGAGTCTTCCCCATCTCTTGTCCTCCTTGACCTGCGGTTGCTCTACCCACAGAGTGGCAACCCAAGGACTTTGAGACACCACCTCCACAGTACACCACTCAGGACGGCTTCGACTGTTGGGAGATCCTTTTTCAGGTCTGGGCTACTTCAAGGGACGTGTGGCCCTACTACCACAACCCGTATCAGCCTACAGACCCAGCACAGGTGCTGATAGTAGGTAGGGCAATGCGCGGACTCCTCTATGCCATGCCACGCGAGACCGTTGTCGACTTCTACCCCTTCCTTGGAGAGCCCGGCACAGGCACGGGCGCCGACCCACGCGGGGGTTAGGATCTGGCCTTATCTCTGCTGGCTGCGAAGACGAACGCCACCCATGCAGTACACATTCGTGCCTTTCACTCTCTCTGTCAGGGGCCTGCAGAGCCTGCAGCTGATTACTGGCGACACACCATGTGCATCTACACGCGCCTTGGGACTTCCAGAGGCACACAGCTGTGGGCGCTCCGTACGACGATGCTCAGAGTTCGCCTTGAGTATACTGACATCTTCACACGGTACAGCGACGCTGTCCTCGAGCCCTTTTCAGCCACTCTGCAGCTTCTCCCCTAGGCGCATCAGCTCTTCCTCCAGGTGACTTCAGCCTACGAGGCAGCCGTGGCCCATCAAGAGACTTCCCTTGCTGTAGTAGTCGTCACATCACCACCGTCATCCCTCCTGCAGTCTCCTTCTTCATCCTCCATCACGTCCTCGTCTTCCTCCTCTTCGGCCCCGCCCACAACCACTCAGATACAGGGTGTTGCAGCAGCAGCTTAGGGGAAGAAGAAGAAGGGGAAGCGGGGACCAGGTCAGCACTAGTCACAGCAGCAGTCGCCCTCCAGTGGTAGCAGTGGACGTTCCGTTCATTGCTACAACTGTGGAGGCGCCCATCGCTACACCGAGTGCCGGCAGCCGCTCGACTGGACGGAGATTACTCGTGGGCTCCAGGTTGCACACGCCCTCCGTTCCACGTCCAGCACGTCATCCTTGCCATCCTCCGGATGCGTGGCAGCCATGACTACAGCCGTTCATGCTTCTCCACCGACGAGTAGCAGCGATCTGGACCCATACGACCGCAGCATCGCCAAGCTCCGATACCTTCTGGCGCTCCGCTTTCAGGGAGGTGCGAGTGTGTTGTCACACTCCCACTTTCAGGGAGGTCCGAGTGATTCACAGACTGTCGGTCCATCTGTTCTTCTGGCTTGGGATGACTCGTGTGGGGGGGCACAGTCGGCATGTGATGATGATGGACCTGATTGTACAGATTGGATTCATGAGTCTCACCTTTGTGCCCTTTGTCATTTCTCCCCACCTGTTGCCCAGCGTCCATCTGAGGCCGAGTGTTCCATTTCCCGTTGTACAGTGACGTCCTCCAGTCGTGATTCAGGTGGCACTTGGATCATCGATTCGGTGCCACTCATCACATGACGTGTTGTCGTAATGACTTCGTTGTTCTCGGCCCTGTTGCGTTTGTTCGTTCCGTCCGCACAGGCTCTGGTCAGTCCTTGCCAGTCCAGGCTGTTGGGGTCACGCGTTTTGATTGTCAGTCTGGCCCCTTGTATCTCTCCGAGGTACCTTTTGTACCTGACCTTGAGCTCTCGGTCTTGATGCGGTTTCCTTCAAGAAGCCACCCAAGACCGACTGTCTCTTTTGCGCCCAGGGTAAGATGCATCGCTGCACTTACCCTGACTCACGTTCTCGCGCACTTTGCCCTCTCGAGTTAGTCCATTCGGACCTTCTTGGTCCTCTTCCTATTGAGTCTTTGTCCGATAGGGGTCGATACGTCTTGACTCTGACTGATGACTTCACCCAGATGCGGTGGGTCTACAGCCTTTGCCAGAAGAGTGACGCCGCTCTCGCGGTTCGCCTCTGGCTAGTGATGGCTGAGCGTCAGTCCCGCCACACACTGCACACCTTCCGCTCGGATCATGGCGGCGAGTTTCTAGACGAGATGGACAGCTTCTTCGCTGAGCACGGGATTATTCACAAGGTCTCCGCTCCTACTACTCCTCAGCAAAATTGTGTTTCTGAGTGTTGGAACCGCACCATGGAGGATGCGGTTCGCGCTATGTGGTCTGAGTGTGGTCTCCCAGAGTCCTTCACTTTTGAGTGCTTTGCCTACATGACTAGGGTCTGGAACCGCCTCCTACACGGTCCCCTTCGGGACCACATTACACCATATGAGCTCTGGTTTGACCACCGTGCTGACCTTCGTCTCACTCGCGTCTGGGGGTCCTTGGCTTCCGTGTGGTATACCGAGGACCAGCAGGGGTCCAGGGTCTAACTGCGGGGTCGCTTGTGTGCCTTTGTAGGCATCTCCCCGCAATCAAAGGCCTGGCGCTTTTGGGACCCTACCCGTCGTCGCATTGTTGAGTCACGCGACACGCTCTTCCTTTGAGTCCCTAACCTACCGTGATCTGACGTTGATTACGTCGCTGTCTGTCATGCACGTCCCTACGTGTGAGGTTTCTCGCCGGATGGGGGAGTCTTTGTCTGCGAGCACCCCTCGCCAGGCTGATGTGTCCGTTCGAGCTCCCTCCACTTCACGGTCTCCGGCTCTTGATGACCCTGCGATCATGGCTGTCGGCCCAAAGACCTCTCTAGCACCACCGGCTTCTACCCCGGTTCCCTTGCCTCACTCAGGAACCCATGATCCTACACCTGTGCGTACTCCTGTGTCCACCAGCACACTTGCCTCTGTGTGTGGCCTTGCCTCACCTGCCCCTACTGTCACGCTGAGTCCCGAGTCTCCCACACACGCATCTCCTCGCACGGCATCACCAACTCCCTTGCCTCAGCTCTCCCCAACTGTGATTGTGCCCGTTCCTGAGCCTGAGGTGTGCGTCCCTTGAGCCAAGGTTACTCCCGTGAGCCTGGCGGTCGTCTTCAACCATTGGACTCCGGAGCTCTGCGAGCGTCTTTCCCTGCACCCAGGCGCTCCACTCCTAGTGTCGCGAGTGGTGATCCCGGCACAAAGGCCCTAGGCCTGAATGTCCGCACTGAGCACACAGAGGTACACCCAGCGTGTCCCATAGGGCACGATCTTGTCACTCTCGATTTCCACATCGCTTGTGACGCAGCAGCCGATCTTGTGGACTTCAGACCTAGCACTGAGGCGTGCGCTCTTACCATGCAGAGCTCTCCCTCTTTGGTGCCTGACCTGGGCACACTGAGGGAAGCTCTCTCATCACAGGATGTTGACGCTTGGCGTGCTGCATGTGAGGATGAGCTTTGCGCCATCCGAGAGCACGGAGTTTACGCGCTAGTCGACCTTCCACCTGGGAGGAAGGCTATTCAAGTCAAGTGGGTCTTTTGCAAGAAAGTGAAGCCAGATGGCTCACTCGAACGCCACAAGGCTCGCTTGGTCCTCAAGGGGTACTCTCAGATTGAGGGCATCGATTACACTGACACCTTTGCCCCTGTTGGCCGTATGACCTCAGCTCGAGCTCTGTTCGGTGTAGTGGCTCAGTATGACTGGGAACTACACCAGATGGATATAAACAATGCGTTCCTCCATGGCTCTCCGGATGAGGAGATCTACGTGGCTCAGCCACCCGGCTTTGAGGACGGCGACAAGGTCTGGCGCTTGCGTAAGTCCTTGTATGGCCTCAAGCAGTCTCCTTGGTGTTGGAACCAGGAGATCACTGACACCGTGACTCGTGCGGGATATGTACAGAGCGAGGCAGATCCCTCTCTCTTCATCCACCGGATGCCTGAACGGTTCACCGTCATCCTGGTCTATGTCGACGACCTTCTTATCGCGTCTCCTTCACTGGAGGCCTTGAAGGAGGCCAAGGTCGTCCTCCAGACATTACAGGATGAAGGATCTTGGTCCTGCAGCGGTGTTTCTTGGCAGGGAGATCATACGAGACCGCAGACGTTGTACTCTGCTACTACACCACGCCCGATATACACGTGTTGTGGGGGAGCGCTTCAGCGACCTCCTCCGTGCTGTGCCCACGGCTTCCACACCTCTCACACCCGACGGGCAGGATGCCGTGAAGGTGGACGATCCCACACAGCTGGGAGAGACATTGGATGTGACCCTATACCTCCATCTCATCGAATCTCTGATGTACCTGGCCACTACCACACGTTTGGACATCGCATTCGCCGTCAACCTCCTTGTCCAGTTGTCGCAGGCTCCACGTGCTAGAGCCCTTCATGCGGCTGTACGAGTGGTGCGGTACGTGGTCTCCACATCGTACCTCGGACTCTGTTTTCGCCGGTAGTGTTCGGTGCTCCTTGACGGCTACAGTGACAGCGACTGGGCCTGGAGCCCAGACGGACGCAGTCGCACCGGTTACGTGTTCTTGCTCGGTGGTAACGCTGTGTCCTGGCTCAGCGGGAAGCAGGGCTGCATTACACGTAGCTCATCGGAGGCAGAGTATGTCGCTCTAGGTGCAGGGGCTGCTCAGGTGGTATGGCTGCAGCGCCTGTTCCTTGAGCTGGGTCAGGTAGTACCCGCCATTGTGCTTCGTTGCGACAACCAGAGTGCTCTTGCCATTGCGGAGAACTCTGGTGTTTTCCATGCTTGCACGAAGCATATTGCAGTGGAGCATCACTTTGTGCATGACCTGGTGGAGCGACACGTGATCTCTCTCATTTGGGTTGGCAGTGACATGCAGCGTGCTGACTTCTTGACGAAGGCACTAGCACGCGGAAAGTTCCTGGTGGCCATTCGTTCTGTCGGGCTTCGCCCCTTGCGTGAGAGTGGTTGAGTGTGGGGTGTTGTGGTGGCCATTCATTTTGCCGTTGCACGCATTGTTGTACTCGTTTTAGTGCTGCACGTGTATGGACATGCGTTCCATTGGGTCATGGGGGAGAGTGCTGCGATTTGTGACGTTCTTGTCGACCTGTACAGTTTACTGTGACCACTCGGCCGTGTCCATACTCGTGCAGATCCCTGATGCGGACCCAGGCAGTACCGGTGCGTCATCTGGTGGCGGACTACCAGCTTGGAGCTGACCGACGACCGTTCCAGAGCTCTGGACGCTACCCGAGACTTCCTGCAGTTTTTCTGCAGCACGCAGGACTTTATCGGTGGACTAGCCGTGGGCCCGATTTGCATGTTTTGCATTGTGTGTCCACCGTTCGATGTGGGATGCATGCATGTGACCAGTCGTAGCGTCCGGCTTGTGTTTTTGCACGTCTAGGTTCAGACGGCGTAGCGTTCCAACATGTGTGCGCAGAGGTACGGCCAAAACAGTGGTTTTGGGCCGGTTATAGGACAGATTTTTCACTGCCGTGTGCGACACCCGCCGTGCGCCGCGACAAGTACTTATGCCATGGATCTGTCATTTGTCATCTCTCTGTGCAAATGCTATTGAAGCATTCAGAAACTTTTCCTTGTGTCCCCTAGCCAAACTCTTGCCATTGCGTGCACGACCTGTGACTGTCGTCACCGTTTGATCAGGCACTGACGCCTGGTCAACGGAAGAGTTGCTAGGAAGCTTCCTTGCATCTTTTCAGTACAGACATGCCAGAAGAGTGAAGCACACTGTGACGAGAAGGCCTTACAATTGTGCAAGGACTGTTTGTGCTTCCGGGGTGGGCGATGTTGTCTGCCCAACTTTCGACTAAGTGTCATGGGAGGTTCGCCTAGCATACCTTGCAAACCAAGCAGGGGACGGTACATGACGCGAGACCATGACGAATGTAGCACGTATCATTGGACGGGTAGTACCACTCTGGACGGACCGGCACAACCCTACCACCTCTGTAAGTGACGGGTCCCGGGTCGGGGGATCTAGGGGTCATGGATGCCAATAGAGCAGCTTCTTGATGCACCTCCCACTCCTCATGCTCTCTCATGTCCTCATCCCATTCAGCGAATGATTGGACGTGCATGGGGTCAACATAGTGGACGGTTGGGTCAGTAGTGAGGGTATCAAAGTGCTAGGGACCTGGCGAAAGTAGCCTGCGAACGCTACGTGTGGCACTAACGGTTTGCCGGTATTCGCTCGGCGAATTGAGCGGCATTGGAGCCGCCAGAATGAGGGCATGTTGGAAATAAAAACGAAGAATAAATATGTACCATGCCCCCATGCCCCTGACTCACATGATGCGAGAATGACGACAAGCGCCATGGGCATGACGCGGGGGCGGACAGGGGCGACTGGGCTTCCCAGGGGTGAACAATGCAACATGGAAGGTACAATGACGGACGTCGGAGACTCCTGGCCAGCTCCAGAGCGCGCAGTGATCGTACCAGGGTTCACTTGACCAAGGTTGGAGGTTGGGGGGGGGGGGGGGTAAGAGGTTGGTATGCAGGTTCGTAGGCGACCACGCATTGGTCAAAGTTCATGCCATTGTGGCCACGGTGTACGTGGAATAGATCTATTCACGTATGTTAGGTGTTGTTTCGATATGTAAGAGGGGCCACCATGATGTGATAGCGTCCACCATGAAGAAGAGGTTGCAAAATGCCAATCAATACTTGAAAACTGTGTGGAAGAATAATAAATGCAATATTTTTGATTTCTTAAGCACGAAAATTGGGGTACTCTGCGGTCATGTTTTGACCATCAAATGTCAACTTCGTAACTTCTGAACATATCGTCGACGATAGTGGACAAGTCTTGATGGCGAACACAACTGACTAGTTGCCTGGAATTATGTAGGACAGATTTCCTTTGAAATTGTTTTTGTGCAATGTGCGATGCAAAATATCATCGTCATCGTGCCCCCACTTTTTGATATGGAGACGGGGCGTAGATAATGCATCATCCGTAGTCGGTGTCATAGTCATAATTCCCTGGAGCACCGAAATTGGGGGCGATATGGATATTGTTTTCCAGAATTGGGGCGACGTAGATGTTTTCCTCACCTTGGGGTCGGCACAGATGTATTGGTGCTAG
This sequence comes from Penium margaritaceum, assembly GCA_023375785.1. Classification (NCBI taxonomy): domain Eukaryota; kingdom Viridiplantae; phylum Streptophyta; class Zygnematophyceae; order Desmidiales; family Peniaceae; genus Penium; species Penium margaritaceum. The sequence goes on along the minus strand of SZWC01008418.1, from coordinate 37,316 downwards.
AATAGGGGTAACTTGTACGTCCGCCCTGTGTTTTAGGGTGTGTTTTTGGTTTTTTATATTTCGAAGAGGATACGATGATAAGGTGCGTTCACACCGCCGAAGTTTACCATGGCTGCCAACGTAACCGGACGGCATGGTCTTTGCAATGATTGTCATGCGCTGCATTCGGCACGAACCTCTGGCTTCGTTCGGTTTCGTTTTGTTTGTCCGTCCCCTAGTCGTCAACTTTCGTCAGTCCCTCCAGTGTGGTCGGTTATGGCCAGAGAGATCTTTGCCGTCAATCTTGCAGATTCTACCGAATGGGCTTCTGTTGTTCTGTCCAGTTGGATGGGGGTTCAATTCCACGGCGAGCCCACCGTATACGCAGCCTGTGCACATTTCTGAAACCCAAGTACAGCAGTCCCATAGCATCGAGTTTTTGCCTTCTCTAACATCATCCATCGACGCTTACCAGACGAGGCCGAAAGTGAGCATGTCAGTGGGATTGTTTGGGACTTCATATTTCAGAAATGGACATTTACTGCACCATTTTACTTCTCGCTTACCTCGTGTCCATCTCCCCGTTCTTTCAAAACGCTCTTTCAACCTTTGACATCTCCGTTTTTTCGAAAACTTTCAGTAAAACACGGTGATCCCCTTTTAACATTCCGTGGCTGCTGGTTTTTTGGACGGTCTTGTCACCTCCCTTAGGAAGTCCCATTTTTTCGAAGATGCTGAAATTTGTATCGACCACCTTCTATCCGGGGTATGCTTTCCTGGACTTTTAGTTGTCTATTTTCCCGTGTCTCCTTCAGAAAGGCTTTTGCCCCGCATGCATTGGCTAGAGGAGCCGACTGACGGCTGAGCGTGTGTAAGCACAGTCGGAGGGTGGCAGCCAATATGCTCGACGAGCAGCAGCAACGACACGGGCAGCAGCAGCAGCAGCAGCAGCAGCAGCAGCAGCAGCAGCAGCAGCAGCAGCAGCAGCAGCAGCAGCAGCAGCAGCAGCATCAGCGGCTGGACTAGCGGCACCATCAGTGGTAGCTTCAGCAGCAGCAGCAGCAGCAGCAGCAGAAGCAGCGGCAACAGCAGCAGCAGCTGCAGCAGGAGCAGCAGCAGCAGCAGGAGCAGCAGCAGCAGCAGCAGAAGCAGCAGCATCAGCAGCGGCAGCAGCAACATGGAGGTCACCATGGAGGCGGAAGTGGACTCCCTTGCGCTCTCGCGCACTCACACCGTGCTCTCCTTCCCTCGGAGTCTGACCACCACTTTTGGCCGCGTCGTGGTGATGGACAACTGGGCGGTGGAAGAGGGGGTGGCGGCCGCCAACCTCGGCCTCATTCAGGCGGAAGATGACGCATTTCTAGAGGAGCTAGCCAAGGAGCAGAGGGAGGAGGAGGAAGAAGAGGAGAGGATGCGGAGAGAAGGCACGGGACAGGACGCCGTGGGGAGCGAGGGAGGGAGCGGCGGCATAGGTAGTGGCGGAAATGCGTGGACGAGACCAACGTCGCCGACGGCGTCGCGGCCGTGGCAGCCCCCGAAGCTTCCTCCTCTGCCTGACATGTGCTGGCTGCACATCTTCTCGTTCCTTGAAGTGCCCATGCACCGCGTTGCCGTTGCCCAGGTACGTGTGTGCGTGTGC
>SZWC01008418.1:1233-19335 GCA_023375785.1 Penium margaritaceum | reverse complement strand
CCCTTCCCTCCCTCCCTCCCTCCCTCCCTGCCTCCCTCCCTCCCTCCGTCCGTCCGTCCGCCCGTCTGTCCGTCCGCCCGCCGAACGGACGGGCGGGCGGACTGACGCTGCCTGGTCGCCTCGCCAGTGGATGTACCGTCTGAGGTCTATTTTCCCTCCTGTCTGGCGTTTCACGGATCGTCCGAGGACGCAATCTTCCTGAGCGCGCAGCGCCGGTCTTGGTGGCGATTGGAGCGTGCGGTGCGGCTGTAAAGCAGCCGGCCTGTCATCCTCGAATGTGATGCACCACGCTGTTTGGCCGTACTGGAGCAAGTCCTTGAAGGAGATATGTCCCTTCTGCACCACACTCTTGGCGACAACCTGACGTACTCGTGCAGGTCCTCAAGGGAACCTGTCCCTTCTGACCCTTTCTGCAGCAGCGCTGTTTGGCGGCCACCTGAAGCGTGCTCCTTCTGCTCAGCTCGCACCACCCGCACCTCCACCACCCTCTGCTGCACCTGCAGGGCTTCGCTGCCCGTCCGCCTGCCCCCTCTCTCCATCCCCTCGCCTTCTGCCCCTGTGGCTGCATGCCCCTGTGCAGGTGGTGGCGCTGGAACTCTCCGTGTGCCGGCAAATCCACCGCCTCGTCATCTCTCAAGTCGTGCACGGCTCGTCGGCCCTCCTCGAGCGAGTCCTCAAGAGCATGCCCCTGCTGCGCTACGCCGACTTTGGCAACCTCAAACTGCTCCTACCCAGCTCGACCCAGCATCAGAGCCACCTACTGCACCATCAGGGCTTTGGCGCAGGGGCAGGCAGGGGAGGAGGAGGAGGGCTGGGGTGGGGAGCCGAATTGGGGGAGGGGAACGCGTTTTACGGGGCCACGGACGGCATGCTCGCGGCGATGGGGAAGCACTGCCCCNGGGGGGGGGGAGGGGCACTTCCAGTAAGTGAGCAGCAGTCTGCTGCGGCCACCGTTGATCCATTGTTACGTGAAGTCAGTTTCATGCTAACGTTCTGTTGTGCATGGCAGTGGGCCACGAACGAGACGCTGGAGGAACTGGGAACGCTCTCCAAGGCGCTGCGTGTGCTCACCATCCGATGCAAGGCCGACATCACCGACGCGGGAATCATCGCGTTCGCGTCGCTGCACCCCGACATCCGCCAGTTTGCGGCAGCCGACCTCTGTGAGCACCTCTCCTTCCGCGCCCTCCTTCCGGTGGTCCAGGGCTGGTCCCAAATGGAGAGCCTACTCATAGGGTTCTGTGACGAGGACTTTCAGCCCGCCTCCGCGCCCGCGGTCGATGCCGCCACCCCGTCGCCAGCTGGTGCCGCTCTTGCTGCTGCTGCTACTGCGTCCGGCGGAGAGGGCACAAACAGCCTGCGGTGTGGTCTGAAGCAGTTTCTGGGCGCTCTGTCGGCCAGCTGCCCACACCTGAAGGCGTTGTCGCTGGGTGCATGTGTGGCCGGTGGTCTGGAGCCCCTGGCGGAGCTGGTGAGGTCGGCGCACAACCTGCAGTACCTGTTCTTGTACGACCCTTGCTTGGAGGAGCACCGCGAGGCGCTGGACACGCTGAGGGGCATCGCGGTGGAGCAGAAGAACAACCCCGTCATCTGCGTCGGATGGAGTGGGTGGTGAGAGGCGGGCGAGGGTGACTGCGTCCGGCAACAACACCACCACACTTTGTTCCAGATGAAGTTCCAGATGTTCCAGATGAAGTCACGACGTTGAGGAGCATCGCCGCGGAGCAGAAGGGATCTTTTCTCGTCTGGTGGCATGGGTGATCCGATGGTGGTTGTGGCTCCTTGCCGCGTCTCAGCTTCTTTGAGCTGGTTGTGGCTCACCCACATTCAAGCCATGCATAGCTTTTGGCCAGTGTCGATTGGATGTGTGGCATTCCAGTCATTGTAGAGCCAGGTGACAAAACAGTGGCTGCTGTAGCAAGAACAGTACAATGAATGTGTTTGTTCTCATGAGCGCTCCACAAGTCGGTGAGGCGCTGAGCTATGAACTCCAAGAGGCCACTCATACTTGGCGAGCATTCGTTAGGGAGAGGTTCGGCAGCAAGACGCTCAAGTTCTCAAGCCTTGACCTCATGAAAAGATGTCGGAGAGTTTATAAATGGACCGATGACAATGGAAAGAGCGACAGAGAGCTAGCCAGGCGCTGGATGTCCAGGATCATGCATCTCTCTGAGACAGCGAGCCTCGCAGGCATCTATGGTCTTGTTAGTGCGCATGGCAAGCTAGTTGAACAAGAGAATAAGGACGCTCTGAGCAGAGTGTGGTCACAGTTTTGCAATGTCTGATAAGCACATAAGCACCAGCAGTGGTTGCGACAGTGCAAGGTACATTGTCAGCATTGTAGATGCCGTTTGCGTCATTAAGGCCGTCTGTCCCAAGTAATGGGGCCGCAAATAGCACAAGTCGATGGAGACACTAAGGATGAACAACCACACAAACAAGGGTGGAGGGGCTTGGTTGTTCTCAGATAGCTGCTTGCTCTAAGCCCAAACACTGAAGCGAACCTCCAAAGCAGAGAAGGAAAGAGAGTTAATGAAATGAGGGGACGATGTTTCAGAGTCGCATTGGCGCTGGGATAGCTAGGCCGTGGGTAGGCTGTTGCGGTGTCAGGTGCGACTGTTGCTACGATGGGAACAGACAGAGATGAGAGGGAGCCACAGGCAGAGGATGCAAAAACAAGGGTAGAAGCAAAGGTAGTACCAACGCCAACAGTAGTGGAAACGATAGGGAGAGCGCCAAGGGTGGGCTGGAAGCAAATCACAATAAAACCGACAATCCGGGATTTACAAACATGTCTTGATCGCCTTGTTTGCAACACAAGCGGTTATCACTTGCGCGCTCAACGGTGAGCGCTCCTTGCAGATCGCTTACGCTGAAGTTGTGCTTGTAGTGTAGCGTACTGCTCATCTCCAACAGACATTGTGAAGCCTGCCTGTGACTTCGTAAAAGATTAGCGACATAGTTTTCCCTGTCCTTGTGGGCATGAGAACATGGTCGACGGAGGAGCTGAGCTCAGTTCTACGCTGCAAGATAACTTAACCCAACGCAAAAAGCCCCACAAGAACACGAGGAGAAAGAGAATGTGTACACAAGGTACAAGGATAGGTGGAGACAGAGAGAGCATCACCCATCCTTACGGCGAAAGCAATGGTGAGCAACGGTGGGGGTGCGATGGCAATTGAAATTGAAATCAAGCCATCTTTAGATTCCGTGGAGAAAATGAGATAGGCGATGCACGTAAGAGGGACTGTTGAGAGAGACAAAATGGTTGTCACTCTCCAGAGGAGGTGGAGGACGCGTTGTGGCATCAATGTGGCGGATGCAGAACATGTAGCCTGAGTAGTGGATGCACAGATGGAAGTGACACTATTGGCTGAAGGTGCTGCGACTGCTGCGAAGGTTGCAGCGCCAACCTAGGTAGCTAGGTTTAGTGCAGTTGTAACGATTCACCGTAGGCAGACAACTACTCCAGTGAACACCTCAGTGGTCCCACCTGCTACAGTTTTGGCCATTAGCCGAGCAGCACGTGTACTGATGGCAAAGGTGGAGGCGATGACATCACTGGACCAGTGATGTCGTCTAGTTGCATTCTAGTTCCACCATAATTTTGCCCTAATTGCACTCTCAATGTGCCCTATGTTTTCCCTATTTGAACTCTACTTGCGTCCAAGTTCTGCCATAGTTGCGTCCTAGTAACACCATAGATGCGCACACGTTGTGTCCAAGTTGCGTCAAAGTTGGGTCCAGGAAGCTCCAAATGCACCCTTGTTGCATCCCAAATGCATCTGACTGCACCCTAGTTTGCCTTAGTTCCTCCCTAGTTGTGCCCTACTTGCATCCTAGTTGCATTGTTGTTCGGACTTCGATGACGAAAGTGCCAGCCGATGTCCGTCCGTTGGTACTTCTAGTGTAAAACACCGCCTTCCCCCTAGCTAGAAAACCTAGGCAGCAGGTTGGGGCAGCAGCGTTGTTGATGCAGCGTGCGGGCTTCCACNTGTCCAAGTTGCGTCAAAGTTGGGTCCAGGAAGCTCCAAATGCACCCTTGTTGCATCCCAAATGCATCTGACTGCACCCTAGTTTGCCTTAGTTCCTCCCTAGTTGTGCCCTACTTGCATCCTAGTTGCATTGTTGTTCGGACTTCGATGACGAAAGTGCCAGCCGATGTCCGTCCGTTGGTACTTCTAGTGTAAAACACCGCCTTCCCCCTAGCTAGAAAACCTAGGCAGCAGGTTGGGGCAGCAGCGTTGTTGATGCAGCGTGCGGGCTTCCACGCTCGTTGCTTAAGTCAGCTGCCCCCTCAGTCTGCTGCTCTACAGTCTAAGTCTGGAAGCTCTGGGTTTGTTACTCAGAGACGCGCGTGCCAGAGTTAGCGCCAGAAAGCAGCTGAAAACTGAAAGTAACTAGTTAGGAATGAAGAATGAGCAACAATGGGAGACCCCTCGAAGTTCTACCTCCCCCCCCACTAGTGTAGAACTTGTTACTCAGCTAACCAGCCAATCAGAAAACAGTCCTAGACCTGTTTTCTGGCAGGCAGGGTTTTCTCGGCGAGCCCTGCCAGACGCCCGACAGCCCAAAACCCGGGCGTCGTCCGTTTTGCCCAAAAACTGGACCATACCATATCGCCGAGGCTGCAAACGTAGTCATGCGGTCAGAATCAGCTAAAAAAATAGCAGCGAGGAGTTATGGCTGCCCGAACCCGGGCAATGCCTACGACAGTCAGTGACGCCAAGCAAGGCCACACAGCAGGAGACACAGACCCTATGCATAGCATGACGATGCAGACGTAATGCCACAACCAGAAACAGAGCTGAGTGCATGGAAACAAAACCTGCAGTGGCAGTGACCGCCAGCGGCTCGACTACCGCGGAGGCCTGCCGATGGAGCTGAGCGCATCGCCGTAGGGAGGAGGCTTCAACGAACGGTGCGTGGGCCTCCGCGCGCGTAGGCTTCACCGCGCGACACTCCAGCAGCGTCGAGTCTCACTGTCACTCATCTGCGCGCCGATGTAAACAAGCTAGGAGGACACAACAGAGTACAAATGAGAGATGCGCGAGAACCAACACTCCCCCATGACTCACAGGCATAGTGCACATGTGCGGGTAGAGACACACACCACGACCAGACTCCCCCAGACCACGCAGAGATGCAAGCAGGGGCAAGGAGAGTAACTCACGGACGCACGCCGACCGACCTCACAGCCTTCTTGAACGAGTCACGCTTCAGTGCCTTGGTCAAGAAGTCAGCCAACTACCGTGCTGTCTCAACCCACACGATGCTGATGCTGTCGTCATGCAACAATTAACGCACATAGTGATACTCAACGTTGATGTGCTTTGTGCTTGTGTGATGCATGCCGTCATTGTCGGCGATGGCCATGGCACTCTCATTGTCACAATGCAACGTGATGGATGAGACAGGCTGACGCAACTCGGACAACAAACGACGCAGCCACACACTCTCACATGCGCCTGAGCCAAGAGCGACATACTCAGCCTCAGTAGTGCTGCGTGCAATGCACCCCTGCTTGCCACTACGCGAGGATACAGCTGTGCCGCCAATCAAAATGATCCAGCTTGTGCGACTCTTACCGTTCGGACTGCCGGCCCAGTCACTATTTGTGTATCCCACCGCGACCACAGACGACTGACGGCGGAACATGAGACCTCGCCGAGGAGTCGAGACAACATAGCGCAATACTCAGATCGCGTCCTCGTAGTGGAGGTGACGCGGCTCCTGATAGAACTGGGCCTGGAGGTTGACGGTGAACGCGATGTCTGGGCGCATCGTCGTTGCCAGGAACATCAGTGACCCGATGACTCGCACGTAAGTGGTCACGTCAACTGGCTTCCCCACGATGGCTGGGTCGGGACTCTTCAGCTTTACCTGGCCATCGGGTGACATGGGTGAGGATGCGCTCGGCACAAGTGGCAGGTCCTCCGCAAAGCGGGTGGACAGAGTCTGCACATAGGCGGCCTGGTGGATGTGTAGGACGCCCTGGGAGCGATCATGCTTGAGCTCCATACACAGGAAGACTCTAGCAGATCGGAGATCGTTCATCTGGCAAATGTCTAGCTTCGCGGACTGACAAACAGTGTGGGGTCAGCGGTGCTGCGCTGGAGTCCGCCTCAAAGGAGCGTGCTTCTGATTTCTTGGTTCCAGCACCGAGGCGACTGCTTCAGGTCATAGAGGGCCTTAGGCAGTCGCCGGACTCTCCCAGTGCTGTCGTCGAAGCCTGGGGGCTGCACCATGTAGAGCTCCTCACCCTCTAGTGAGCCATGCAGAAACGCGTTGCTTACATCCATCTGATGCAGCTCCCACCCATGCTGGGCGACCAGGCTGAAGAGCGCCCGGCTAGTGGAGAACTGGCCAATTGGGGCAAAGATCTGGTCCTAGTTGACCCCAGGAATCTGGGCAAAGCCCTTGGCTGTAAGGCGGGCCTTGTACTTGTCCAAGGACCCGTCGGGCTTCCACTTGCGCCGAAAAACCCACTTAGCGCCGATGGCCTTCTGACCTAGAGGAAGGTCAACGATGTCGTACACATGGTGCTGTCGGATAGCAGCGAGCTCATCGACACAGGCGGTGTCCCAGTGTGCGGCCTCAGGAGAGGCTCGTGCCTCGCGCAGTATGGCTAGGTCCTCCGGGCGTGCTGTGGAACAGACTGAGAGAGCGTGTGCATCTCGAGCCCCTAGTGGGATGCGCGTGAGTGCAGCCACGACAGCGTGCCGATGCTCGTGATGGAGCATGGCATAGCCCAGTGCGGAGCCCGGGTGAAGGTCTGTAATGATGGCCGAGGTGGTCAAGCCGAGGGCCTTGGTGCCAGGGTCCCCGCTCACGACCGTGGGAGTGGAGGAGATACGTGGAGCCACAGGGGGTCGAGGCGCCACGGAGCGTGGTGCGACAGTCCGCACGCTCGTCGATGGTCTGGGTCGGAGGCTGCCGCCTGGGCCACGTGTGTAGTGTGGCAGGACAGGAGATGGCACTGAGTCCGACGGGACCAATGGAGGCAGATGGGGTTGCTGGCCCGGAGGGGCCAGCGGATGCAACCGGGGCAGCTGGCCCGGATGGGTCGGCGGACGCGACTGGGGCTGCTGGCCCGGAGGGACTGGCGGGCACGTCGGGGACTGCTGGACCAGAGGGGCAAGCGGACACGACTGGGACTACCGGTCCGGAGGGGCCAGCGGACGCGTCTGGGGCTGCTAGCCCGGAGGGACTGGCGAGCGCGTCTCGGACTGCCGGACCGGAGGGGCCTACGGACACGACATGGGCAAGCGGTCGCGTCTGGGGCTGCCGGCTCGGAGAGACCAATGGACAAGACTGGGGCCGTGGGCTCGGAGGGGCCGGCAAACGCGACTGGGGCTGCCTGCTCAGAGGGATTGGGGGATGTGTAACCCGAAAGCGACAGGACGGAGGACGGACTCACTCCCCCACGCGACGGGATAGACATAGACGGGCCAGAGCGAATGAGGTCACAAGGAAACAGGTCCTCGAAGAAGAATCCTTCCTAGGACTTGATGATGCAGTGCCGGGAGGGATCCCAGAAGTGCCAGGCCTTGGAATGACAAGAGACACCGAAGAAGGTGCAGGGACGTCCGTGGGGGGTGAGCTTGCCGCCCTGCTGCGGGGCGGGCAGCCACACCACGGCCACGCAGTCCCAGACGCGAGCCGGGCGGAGGTCAGCGCATTGATCGCACAAATGCTGGTAAGGCGTGGACTGGCGGAGAAGGGGACCGTGGGGAATCTGGTTCCAGACCCAGGTCATGTAGGCCATGGCTTCAAAGGAGAAGCCATCAGAGAGACCGGACTCAACCCGCATGGTGCGGACGGCGTCGGCCATGGTACGGTTCCACTGTTCGGAAACACCGTCCTGGGCAGGCATATAGGGCGTGGATGTCTCATGGTGGACGCCGCGTGAGGTGAGAAAGGTCGTGGTCTTGCCCATGTATTCACCACCGCGATCGGAGTGAAAGCGGCGAAGAGGGCAGCCACAATCGTGCTCCGCAAGGACAAGCCAGTCCTGGATGGTGCGGGCGACATCGCTCTTCTGCCGAAGGCAGAAGACCCAGCGGTAGCGAGAGTAGTCATCAGTGAGGGTGAGGACATAGCGGTCGTGCTCGCTGATGGACTCGGTGGGGAGAGGGCCCATGACGTCCGAATGGACAAGGTCAAGAGGGGCGAATGCATGGGAGGATGACAGAGGGTACGTGGACTGGTGCATCTTCCCTTAAGCGCAATCAATGCACTCGGTGGGGCACGGGAAGGGGAAAGTCTCCGGGTCAAGGCCCTTGGTCGGCTGGGTGTGGAGCATGCTGCCTACGGCGGCAGAGTGGATGTGGCAAAGGCGGCGGTGCAAGAGGCGAGTGTGCAAAGGGGAAAGCGTGCTGGTGACAAACATATGGCCTGTGGCGGTCGACGGGGAGGAGACGAAAGGGGAGGAGGAGAGACGTGGCACATGCAACAGGTTTCCACGGGCGGTGGCGTACAGGACAACGAGACCCGACGGACGCAACGACACAGTGCCAACACCATGCGAGTGCACAACGTCCATGCTCATGCGGTCAAGTGCAATGTTGCATAGGAGGCTGAGCTCGAGACCAGGAACGAAGAGGACGTCGTTCAGAAAGACGTCACCGCCAGGACCACGAAAACGAACAACGCCAACACCACGGACAGGCAACACGTGTCCGGAGCCCGTCCAGACACCGGAGACATCGCCTACAAGAGCGAGCATACTAAAGGCCTCACAAGAGGCCGTCATGTGATGCGTGGCCCCGGAGTCGATGATCCAGGTCTGAGCGAGGTCCTGGACCGGGGTCGCCAAATCGCTAATGGTCACATGACAGCAAGCAAGGGACGCGGACGTGGTGGACGGAGGCGCAAACCGAGACTGCCAATCATCAAGCCAGACAACGTCGTCACAAGAAGGGGTAGAGGATACCACAGGAGACAATGTGACAGACAAGGAAACGGGACACGACCGCAGATTAGTTTCAGTCATGCAAGGCGGGGCAGAAGAGCAAGAGGTGATGCAACTCACACTTCCCTGGGGAGGAGGGCGCGTCAGGCCGAACTGGAGCGCGATAAAATGCTCCAGCTAACGCTCACTGGAGGACGGCCCGAGGGTGTAGACCGAGTGCGGAGTGACGGTACCGAAGCCCGGGTAAGGGAGGGACAGTGCGGGCAACGGGAACGAAGGCGCCGACGGCTGTGGGTAGTACTGTTACGGTGTGGGTGTCTGCGGGACTGGCGGAGCTGTCAGAGGGGCAGAGCTGCTAGACGAGGTCGGAGTGTTAGGGCCAACAGCAATGACGACGACAGAGGCAAGACAACACTCACGCTGGCGACGCATGGTGGCGATGACACGCGCCAGGAGAGGGCACGTGTACCACCCGTGCCCGGGCTGGCCACAGTTGTGGCAGACCGAGCCACCACCGCTGGATCCGGTCGACGGCTGCTGCTGGTGCTGCTGTTGTGGCAGACCCTTGCCTCTCTTGTTCCGGCTCTTCTTCTTCTTCCTCGAAGACGATGAGATAGCTGTAGTGGGGTAGGCGACGACCACGGAGGCGACAGTAGGGGAGGCGGCCGCAGAAGATGCAAGAGCCTCCGTGTGATGGAGCTTGGATTCCTGGCGAGCTTCCTCAATGCAGAGGAAGAGCTCGTATGCCCAGGGCATAAGGGTGCCCTGGGCCGCCATGGTGGAGAGGACATCATGGGGGTAGTGCACGAACATGTCCGCGTACGCGCTGGTGGCGCCGCGCTTCATGGTGAGGAGCGCGGACGGAGGAGGTGGAGCAGATTTGCCGAGACGACGAAGGATGTCCTCCGTCCGCTGCCAGTAGGCAATGACCGTCTCAGTCTCCCCCATGTGCAGGGAGTTGAACTCCCGGAGCAGACGGCTGATCTCAACGTCGCTGGACAGGCGATGGGGCCTAGTGAGGACGTGCCACACGGCTGTAGGGTGTGGGATGTCGCTAGAGGTGAAGTCGCCGAGGAATGGCTGTATGGCCAGGCGGGAAGCTGGAGGGGCGACTGGGACGAGGGCAAGGACGGCGCGACCAGCGTCATACAGTTGGTCAGCCTAGGTGGAGTTGTAAGGGAGGGTGTAGTATGCGCACATGCCCTCACCTTACGCCCAGATCCGGAAGCTGAGCTCCCAGCTCCGGAACTGCTCGCCGGCCTGAAGAGGCGGCGGCGGCGTCTCAAAGTCCTTCTGTTTGCGGCCGACGCCCAGAGTGGGGCGAAGGACGGAAGTCACTGTCTGCCACTGGAACTAAGTCTGCTGCTGTACCAGATAGTACGTGGCAGCAGACATAGCTTGGCTAGCGTGCCCTGGAGGGATGAACGACGGCGGCGCACTGGTGGCAGTGTGGGAGGCTACTGGCTGCAGCACTGAAGGTTTTTGCGACAAGGCGGCGAGCTGTTACTGAAGAGCGACGAGGGGATCAGGGTTGCCGCCAATGACACCAGTGGGCTGCTGCTGCTGTTGTTTCTGTTGCTACTGTTTCTGCTACTGCTGCTTCTGCTACAGTCGCTACAAGAAAGGAGGGGTATGGGTCCCCCCAACAGAGGAGGACCCCTCCTCACCTGGGCTACCAGCCATGGTTTTGTGTCCCTTGTGTGTTTTCTTTTTTTTGTCTTTATGTTGCTAATATGAGCAGTGGCGTAGGGTGGTGGGAATTCTACCCACCCCTTTGGTTGTCTTCCCCGTTCCCTTTCTGCCCCTCTTTTTGTTTTTTTCTTGATGACGTCAGTAGTGAGGTCAGCAATGACGTCAGTAGAGGGGTGTTGACGTCAATAGCGGCGGTTGTTGGGGCCACCGCTGCTGCTGCTGCTGCTGCTGCAACGGCTACAGCTGTTGCTACTACTGTTGTAGTTGCTAGTGCTGCTGCCGCTGCGGTTGTTGCTGTTGTTGATGCAGGTGCTGGTGCCGTTGCTGCTATGGCTGCTGTTGTGGCTGCAGCTACTGGTGCTCCTGCTCTTGCTGTGGCTGTAGCTGCTGCTGCTGCGAATGCGGCTGCTGCTGCTCTTGGTACTGGTGCAGTTGCAGCTACAGCTGCTGTTATTGCTGCGAGCTGCTACGGCTATTGTGGCTGCTACAGCCCACGGTTGCTGTTGCACGCTGCTGCAGCTGCTACGTGCTACAACTGCTGGACTGCGGGGTGGGGGATTTATTCTTCTGGTTTCTCCTTCTCGTGGTTTTTTTTTTGTTTTTCCTGTCACAATGGGCAGCAACCCGCTGTCTGCTACGAGTAGCGGACTGATGCTTGCTGGCAGCAGCGAGCTGCTGCTTGCTGGCAGCAGCGGGCTGCTGCTCACTGCTCGCTTGTTGCGAGCTGCGAGCAGTAGCAGCCGCTACTGGCTGCTGCGAGTAGCTGCTCGCTGCTGTTGCTGCTGCAGCTGGCTACTGTTACAGCATGCTGCTACGGCTGCTGCAGCCCGCTGCTGGTGCTGCACGCTACTACAGCTGCTACGTACTTTGGTAGCTACTTGCTGCCGCTGCGGGCTGCTGCTGCGGGCTGCTACTACTCGTTGCTACTACTACTACAGCTGCGAGTTCTGCTGCGGGCTGCTGGTGCTCGCTGTTGTTGCTACAAGCTGCTACCTAGTGCATGCTGCTGCTGCTGCACGCAACTGCTGCTGGCTGCTGCTGCCACTGCTCGCTGCTGTTGCCTGCGGCTGCCGCTGCTGCAGGTTGCTATTGCTGCGTGCTGGTGCCAGTCACTGCACCTGGGTGACGTTGCAGCGTGTGTCTTCGTTCGCAGGTGTTAGACGCCACCTGCTGCTCACCTCCTCGCGCCACGCATGGGGGTCACTGCTGCCGAAACATTTTGGGAGCATTTTCTCTGGCCTAGTGGCCGTGGGAAAAAATCTGACGCCGCCACCAAACGGGTCAATGCTGCCGGAAAAAATCCGGCAGCATTTCCCCTACACTGGCGCGTATGGGGGTCCGCCGGCGTTGTCTGGCACATGTTCGCTAGTCTTATGCTGCTGCTGCTACGCTCTGGCTCTTATACGAAGCTAGAAAACCTAGGCAGCAGGTTGGGGCAGCAGCATTGTTGATGCAGTGTGCGGGCTTCCACGCTCGTTGATTAAGTCAGCTGCCCCCTAAGTTTGTTGCTCAAGAGTCTAAGTCTGGAAGCTCTGGGTTTGTTACTCAGAGATGCACGCGCCGGATTTAGCGCCAGAAAGTAGCTGAAAACGGAAAGTAACTGGTTAGGAATGAAGAATGAGCAACAATGGGAGACCCCTCCAAGTTCTAGCTCCCCCCCACTAGTGTAGAACTTGTTACTCAGCTAACCAGCCAATAAGAAAATAGTCCTAGACCTATTTTCTGGCACGCAGGGTTTTCTCGGTGAGCCCTGCCAGACTCCCGACAGCCCAAAACCCGGGCGTCGTCCGTTTTGCCTGAAAACTGGACCATACCATAGTATCGACGCTGCAAACGTAGTCGTGCGGTCAGAATCAACTAGTAAAAAAGTAGCAAGGAGTTATGGCTGCGCGAACCCGGGCAGTGCCTACGACAGTCAGTGGCGCCAAGCAGGGCCACAGAGCAAGAGACACAGACCCTAGGCATAGCATGACAATGCTGACGTAATGCCACAACCAGAAACATAGCTGAGTACACGGAAGCAGCATCTGCAGTGGCAGTGACCGCTAGCGGCTCGACCATTGCGCAGGCCTACCGATGGAGCTGAGCGCTTCGTCGTAAGGAGGAGGCTTCAGCGAACGGTGTGTGGGCCTCAGCGCGCATCGGCTCCACCGCTCGACACTCCAGCAGCGTCGAGTCTCGCCGTCAGTCATCTGCACGCCGATGTACACAAGCCGGGAGGACACAAGAGAGTACAAATGTGAGATGCGCGAAAACCAACACCGACCTGTCCTCCCTTGTAATCCCCCCTGGCTCACGTCTGATCAAGGCCCTCGCAATTGAGGGTCTGCAATCAAACAGGTAGCCGGTGGGCTACGGGAGGGGGTTGGACGTTTTCAAGGATTTTGGCCAACGGGCGCCGGCCAGAATCCCAAGTTTTCTATGAATGGGGGTTTGAAGAGTCCCCATTCAATGTTCTCATTTTGTACCCTCATTGAGTTTAAACCCTCGTTTAACGTACAAACCAAACATTTACCCACTCTGTAATTCCACCAAGGACTTTAGTTCTTTTTCTTGTGCGGACACTTGTTGGGCCTCGCGGTAGCGAGGCCTAGCAGGTTCCTTTTCAACGCATGGGGAGTCTAGGACCCATGCAGACTCCCTGCGAACCACCCCTAGAGAAATCACAAAGCCCTCATGTTGACGGCGCATGCCATGCGGTGTCGACGTGTTGCTTTTCGAGAAACAAGAGGGGTATATTGTTGCTTTTTTCTAAACCTCAAAACTTTGTCTGTGCATGAGGGACAAATGGTTGCTTTTATTCCAAGGCATGGTTGAATTGGTTGCTTCCTAAAAGGTGCAGTTGAATTGGCTAAATTATCAGCACCAAGGGGAACACAGCATTTCGGCCCTTTCTGGTATGGCACGATACATTTGTATCTTGCAGCCTTCTAGCTTGTACCTTGTTGTGGAGAGTGTCCCGCTCAATTCATCGACAGCATAATGTCACAAGAGACCTAAAAAAATGGTCATGAAACCACTCATTAAAAAAAATGCCGAGTACCCCTTATGTTGTCACGCATGACTCTCATACACCCCGACCTTGCAAAAACAAGCCCCATCTGCCCCTACCCCAGAACAATAAGCCCCATTTGTCCCCTCCAAAGAATAAGCCTCGTTAGCCCCTATCTGGCAGCAAGAAGCCCCATCCATCCACCCGTTTTCACCATGTTCAAAGAACAAAGCTCGTCACTACTTGAGCATAGTGAAAACGACCCGCTATAGCATTCAAGAATGCGGGAGGGGGGGATTCAGTAGAAAAATGTGGCGGCCGACGTCTGTTCGTTGGTATTTTGTCAACCCCCGCCTCGCCCACCCTTTGAGCTCCCTCCCCTTTTGGAGCCCACCCTCACCACAGATCACATCCAATCCAATCAAGGCCCTTGCAATTGAGGGCCGTAATGGAAGGGGTGGCTGGTGGGTTGGCGGGTGGCGGGGGGTGGAGGGAGGACTAGACTAGGAATTTCGACCGAAATGTGCTCTAAGACTTGGGAGTAGAAAACTCCCATTTGTTTTGCTCTTCATTTGTTTTCAAATCCATGACCTTGTTTGAAGTACGAACCTTACACAAACCCACCCCCTAGTGATACCCATTGTTTCAGGGTTAATGTGTGTGGAAGTACCCACTGGGCCACATGGTAGCGACACCCAGCATGTCCCCTTTCAATGCATGTAGACTCTCGGATCCCCCCATGCAAATCTCCTGCGGGCCACCCCCTAAAAATCACATTTATCTCTATAAAATGGGTTTTGATCCGGCCAAATTCTGCTATACCCACTGTTTGGGCCTTCAAATGTTCTCCTGGCCAGTTTTTGTAAAAATTGGACACGATACTCGCTTTACACAGAACATGCTTCCTCTACCCAGTTTTCCCGAAACGCCTGATATCATGCGTGCCTCGTCCACTGTTGTAAAGTAATGCACGCTTCACCGGCAGCAGAAGAATATCTTGGAAAAAGTGAGTATGTGAAGTATAATATTTAATGTTTTACTAGTTTCAATCACCAATGCGACAGCCCAAGAAATGAACCCTGACGCATGTGCCTTCGGAATGACTTGACGCCAAGTACAACTTCCGAAAGACCAAACATGTGCATAAATGTTCACTTCACCACAAAGTTTTTGAACCCTTTGAACAGGGGGATTGAATTTTTGATGGCCGAGATAAAGATGACACCATTCTCATTTAGAAACCATCATAAGACGCGGTCGTTGCCAAACACAAAGCATCATTGTTGTACGTGAACGCCGACAATGTCTGAGCGGAGTCTAACCCTCTCATATCTTAATCACGCAATAGGTTGCCGAGTGGACGTTGCCAACTGTCATCCACATGCAAGCGGGGCCACCTAGCGAATGATTTGAGGACAGGCCACATGCTATCAACGTCGCTTGCTCGACGGTGACGTGCATCCCGTGGTTGTTTTTCCGGCTCTTGGAGCATGGTAGGATGAATTTTTTATCCCCTCTGGATGTGTTCTTCCCTCTCACATGCTTTCTGACAGTTTTCGTCATGGTATGTCTCCTATCAACCATGAAATGTGGCGGTTCTCTCTTGTCGTTCGTAGGAGTTGTGACCATTCAGCCATTGTTCATGTGTAGGCGTCATGTCCTTTCGATGTCGCAGCTTTGTCGTAATGGGCCTATGTCTCCAGTATGACAATCCTTCTCATGATGACGGGAGGGTTTTCAAAGTCTAGTTTATGGATATCTTGCATGTTACAATGCATGGCGTACATTCTTACCCAGTTTTGGCCAAGATGGCCGCCATTGTTTATGCCACTGGAGACAACTACACGAAAGATGAGGACAACGATCCTCCCGAGGTCCTCCTTTCCCGTTACCACCCCGACTTCTCCTTCCTCTTCACTGTTTGGGAGGAGCACGACTATGGTTGTCACGTCAATGTTGTAAAGCACATGACCCTGCGCTTTCCTGAGCGCGTTGAGGAGCGCTCGTTACGAATTGGCAGAATTCAAACATGTATGTCCCTTTCGTGGATACTGTGAGGTGGGTTGAACCCACTATGTCTGTAGAAATGACGTCGCACCCGCTGGGTTTGGACCTCCTGGTATGTTGAAGTACACTTTCCGCTATCCACCGAACACTGTATGTCCTTGTCAATTTTTTCCACCCATATGTCTGACATGGTTGTTTGTGTCTTTTGTGTAGGGTCGTCTCATGAGGAATCTCCACTGCCCCTGCCGAACAAAATTGGCACAGATGTGCAAGCTAGTAACCCTGCTCACGCATGCAAGCGCTACGCCAGATGCACGGATTTCCAGGGCGATAGAGCATTTTGCAACATGGAGGCTTATAGGAAAGCTATCTGAGATTTTGTAGTCAACGGCAACATGCCGCTCTCCTGGCTCCGTAGTGAGCCCACCCAACTTGAGGTATGCTGCGGTATGTGGAAAACTAAGGGTTCCGCATGGCTAGTGAAGGAGCATTAACAGCGCAAACACAGCAACGTTGACGTGCTCAAGTTGGTGGACGGCCACAAATGCATCCCCATGACCAAAAAGGGCAATCAAGTGCTGTGTGCTGCATGGATCCTGTGCCACATCACGTAGACGATAAAAAAAAAGCCTTCGACTGACACAAAGGTGTTACAACAGATTGTCAAGGCACGGACCCGTAAGAAGGTCCACTATGCGATCGTGTACCGAGCAAAGAAGGTGGCCCAGGAGAAGTTGATGGGGGAGAAGATGCTCTTGTGGTCCCTCTTCTCAGCCTACGTCATAGAGGTTAGTGTGTCTGCTTTCTGGTCCAAAATTACGCACCTTTTGTTTTGGAGGTGAAAGACCATTGTGTAAACATGGATGCATATGCGTTGTATTCCTTGCAAGTTGAATAGGTTGGATCGACGGACCATGGCGTGCACTAATGAGGATAAGAATGCTCTCTTTCGTCAGGCCTTTGTCGCTCCCGGAGTCTACCACGAGGGTTGGAACCATGTTTTTTGCATGATAACAATAGACAGCATTGTTTTGAAGAAAAGTTTCACACAGGTGCTACTCATTGCCCAGTCATGGGACACCAACAATCAAGGACAGCTGGACGTGTCCATGACGTGGGCGTTGTGCGGTGAGGAGGACAAGGAATGCTTGGCGTGGTTTGTGGGTTGACCGTCAGATATGTATCCCACGGCATGGGAGCATGGAACAACAATCATCTCTGTTCATGATGGACGACTCCTTGTTGTGGCCCCGAGATGCCAGGTGCAATGCACACTCTCTGTGTGTAGCACATTCGAGAGAGCATGAATTCCAAAGCGGGTCGGTTGGTAGCAAACCTCTTCTTGATGCTCGCGCAAACCTTCACCACTAAGGATTTCAAGCACGCTTAGGACAAGCTTTCGCGAGCGTCCAAGCAAGGCCTGAAGTACGTCTTCATTGGTGGAGGAGAATTGGGTATCCCAATGGACAGGTGGTGTAGGGTCAACATACACGTGCCACGCGGTGCATATACGATCAGCAACACGGCTGAGTCAATGAACGCCTGCATCATGACCTCCATCATTTGTGCCCCTTCTACTGCTTCATGCAGCTTTATGTGTGGGTGCAAAAGCTGTTTGTAGAATGGCGAAAGCTTATGCATGACTACATAACTACACTCACCCCGTTGGCTGATGGGAAGATGAAGAACTACACATCCGAGGACCACTCTCTGGGATTGTTTCTGGCCCAAAGAGCCTCTCCGAGCGAGAGGTGGACGGCAACAGGAAGAGGATGCGCACATGCCGTTCGTTCTCGATAAAGGTAATATGTTGGTGCATGCACTGTACACTTGTCCATTTTTGCGTTGGTGTTGATCTCAGTGCCCTCATCCATTCCTTGTTATGTTCCTGTTTTTGTGTGGAGGTTCATGTCTTGCTGAACACTGTGAAAAACAGGGGAACAAGTATTAAACAACACCAGGAGAGCTTCAGATCATACGTGGCCCATGACATGGGTGGTGCAACGAATGATGGAGAGGTCATCTGTTGCAAGATGACCTCTCTCAACCTAGGAGGTACAGAGAGGGAAGAGGCCAGATTTCATGTGGCCAAACCATGCACGGGATTGTGTACAACCCCTTGGAGAAGTGTTCCATGGGTCTTGTGAGGAGTTCACTGTCTACATCTATATCTATATCTATATCTATATCTATATCTATATCTATATCTATATCTATATCTATATCTATATCTATATCTATATCTATATCTATATCTGTATCTATATCTGTATCTGTACCTATATCTATATCTATATCTATATCTATATCTATATCTATATCTATATCTATATCTATATCTATATCTATATCTATATCTATATCTATAACTATATCTATATCTGTATCTATATCTATATTTATATCTATATCTATATCTATATATATATGTATATCTATATCTATATCTATATCTATATCCATATCTATATCTATATCTATATCTATATCTATATCT
>SZWC01008417.1:65277-89210 GCA_023375785.1 Penium margaritaceum | reverse complement strand
AGAGAGAGAGAGAGAGAGAGAGAGAGAGAGAGAGAGAGAGAGAGATGGAAATTGAAAAGCATATTGCATAAAATTTGTTGTGGGCGCCAATCAGGCTGCACGCTATTGCAAGTCCCCTTGGCACAGATTTGGCCCAAAGCCATCACTTTGGCCGTGACTCAGCATACACGCATCCACATGCAACACTGTCTGATCATATGGATGCAAAATTTTGAGCCCGACGTAATGACTACACGCATGCTCTAGTCTGGCACCAATCGGTGGACACACAATGAAAAAACATGCAATTCGGCCACAGAGCCAGTCAACCGAGAAAACCATAAGGGCTGTGGAGCGATGGTAGAGTGCCACAGGAAGTATCCGGTACGCCGTGGCAGCTATCCTGCAGCTGCGAATGGATGATGCATCACACTACAGTGACGTCTTGTCAGCTGGGTCGGCATCAGGGATATACACGGGCATGGATGTGTGTGGGTTGTCACAGTGAGCTATACACAAGAGAGGAGTGGCTCACATCACAACACCTACAACTTTCAAAGTACTTATTGACCACTGTAGATTGCGTGCAAGTGAATGGCGTCAAGTCCAGAGGTCAGCAGCACTGAAAAACAGAAACATCCCCCATGGCCCATAGACGCCAAACCACACTATCGTTGAATGGGGCCCAATGAGGAGGCGATAAGGAGGTTTAAAGATAATAGATACGATGATCAAAGAGGGATAAAAACATAAAAGGGGAAGAAAAATGCCAACCAGGATTACAAAGGAGAAACTGAAGACCAAGAGCCGGCATTGCTGCTTTCAAATTGCCATTGCAGAGTGCTTATGTGAGAAAGTCAGCTCACTGCTATGGCATGTCAACTCCATGTAAGCACACATCACCACATCTGATATGCTCATGCACAAAATGATGCTTGATTTTGATGTGATCTTATGATTGTGATACATGCCATCGTGCTCAACGATGTAGCGTGTGCTCTCATTGTCTCGGTGAAGTGTGATGCAATGGATTGGCTGGGGAAGTTACTAGATGAGAGAACATAACCATACGCTCTCACAGACACCGGTGCCCAGGGTGACATGCTTGGCCTCAGTCGAGCTGTGCACTATTTGACATTTTTCCCTGCCCTGCCAAAAGACAACAGTGATACTGATGAGGAAAATGTATCCTGATTGGCTATGTGTGTTCCGGTACTGGGTTCAATCAATGGATGTGTACCCGTCAGCCACAACAGAGGGTTGCACACAAACGTGCAAGCCCAGACGTGAAGTGGACACCACATAGTGGATGACACGCAATCGTGCCTCAAGACGGAAGCAATGTGGTGACCGGGAGAACAGGTTGTCGATCGCAAATGCAACGTCAATGTGTGTGATGATGCGAAGGAACATCAGACACCAGATGAGCTGTGAGGAAAGTTGTGATATCAACGGGCTACCCCTGCTGGGCAAGATCAGCTGTCTTGAGGAGCCTCTGTCCTATTGTAGTCATGGGCATGGAGGCATGGGGAACGGCAGCCAACAGGACTGTGAAACACTCCTCCATTGTGAAATCACATCCTGCTTGGTGTATGTGCAGCACTTGTCGCTGATGGTCACATATATGACCAATTTCGTTGCCCGTGAAACTGTGTATCAACAAGTGTATTGGGAAGTGAACAAACTAGTGAACATGGAGTGTTCACAGAAACTGCTACATATCACATAGAGCCGACTAGAACTTTAATTCTATAAAAAGGAATGTTAATCTGGACTTTGCTAACATCCANCATATATGACCAATTTCGTTGCCCGTGAAACTGTGTATCAACAAGTGTATTGGGAAGTGAACAAACTAGTGAACATGGAGTGTTCACAGAAACTGCTACATATCACATAGAGCCGACTAGAACTTTAATTCTATAAAAAGGAATGTTAATCTGGACTTTGCTAACATCCAATCATGTGGATGCTTTGTGAAAAATATTTGCGTGCAGAAATTCACTTTTTGATACACTGATCATCAAGTGTGTAAATTTGGGATGATTAACCATAACTCGATGGTCACCCACAGTTTCCATGCCCAGGAAGAAACGGGCAGGACCAAGATGCTTCATCTTGTAGGCAGACTGGAGGAGGGTCTTCACAGCCCTGACAGTCTGAGGATCTGGGAAGGCAATTAGGAGATCATTCACGTACACGAAGACGGTGGCAAAGGGTGCTGAAGGGTCACACACAAAGTGAGCAGGGTTGACTGGAGTGCAAAAATAGCCATCTCACTCAAGGGTGCAAAAATATCACGATTACAGAAGCATGGAGACTGCTTTACCTGTACAAGACTTCACAAAGGTGCCAGCTGTAGCCAGTGCCATTGTTGAAGCCAGGTTGGTGAGCCTGGTAGATCTCTTTGTTGGGGTTGACAGTACAAGAAAGGTTTGTTCTTGTCCATTTGATGCAGCTTCGAGTTGTGCTAAGCCACTTGAATTAGCAGTCGCTTGGTAGTCTTGTTCTTCCCCACAGGGGCAGAAATGATATCGAAGTCCACTCCAGGCACTTGGGAGAACTCCTTAGCCATGAGATGCGCCTTTTAGCGCTCAAAGATTCCATCTGGTTTGCGCTTGTACCTGTACACCCAACGGGCAGCATTGCGACCAGGTGGAATTTCCACATTCTCATGAATTTCATGCACTGTGATGGGACCAAGTTCCTCACATTGCCTGCTCTTTGTCGGCTGCATTCGGAGAGGAGTGAGCCTGGCAGAATGTGCCTTCCTGGCAGAAGGTGGCAGCACTGCATTGCCACGAGCAGTGAGTTTGGTGGCGACTGAGGTGTGACACGTGGCGGGACAAGAATCATGGCCATGAAAATTCGAAAGAACTGATCTTCAATCAGAGACTAGCTGATTGCTGAGTTGTACTGGACAACAACGGCAGCCAGTCCAAGTGCATCAAGACCAGTGGTAGGAGAAGGGTGGTCAGTGGCATAGCCGCAGCCAAGATAGAAGGGCAAGAAGACACAGCACGACCATTGGAGGGAGGAGAATGAGAGGAGGACTGCAGTGGACGAAGGTGACCGTAAGTTGCCTGACTGAATTTTGCAGGGGCAGATGAGGGCCGGACATGGATCTGGCCTGCATCCTGAGGGAATAGCATGCAGTCAGACTACATGGCAAGCCCAGCTTCTGACGAACCGAGCGATGCCACAGGCAATGATGCAGTCAGTGATGTAGGTGGTGATGTAGATGCGGCACAAGGTGATGATGTAAGAAGTGATGCAGGCTATGATGTAGATGCGGCACCAGGTGATGACACAGGAAGTGATGTAGGAAATGATGAAGGCATGGATGAATGTGCTGAAAGGGGTGTTGACACATGCGTTGACACAGATGTGTAAGCCAAAGGGGTGGGAGCAGAGGATGGTGCAACACTGAAGGATGTTGCAGGCACGGAAACGAGTGCAAAAGACACAGGTGACCTGGTTGAGAGAGGTAAGGCACTGGATGGCCACCATACCCAGGAACTACCCTCAAAAGGTGAAGCCGGGGCAAGAGAATGGACAAGATGGAAGATTTCACGACTGTTTGTTTGCCTCATGGTATGCAATTTGGAATTAGAAACAGTCTCTTCTACGAAGAGAATAGAGCAGTTTGGCATTTGTATTTGAACATGCAAATGACTAGAGGGCTAGTCACATTACGCTTGCCAAAGCAGAGGCCAGCACACACCACATAAATGCCCGACACTTCTTGTACTGCCCACATGCCGTGGCGCCTTTCTTCATGTGCAGAATTCATTTCTGGAGGTGCAGATCCTTTGCACATGAAGGAGGGGTCTCCTGCACTGTTTTGACGTGCCTCGGCCACGTTTGTGTTGAGTTTGGTGGTGGAGTTTGATAGGGTTTGAAACCTATCCGCGGACCTGCAGTCAGATTTTTTAGTGTTTCCTTGAGTAATGAACCGTTCTACTGAGTCACGGACTCTTATCATAAACTTGGAGAGGTCCCCAATATCACTCTGTACTACCGGGTTTGGCGGATGTGTCTTGTTCCTCACGTCT
The DNA here is from genome assembly GCA_023375785.1 of Penium margaritaceum. Taxonomy (NCBI): domain Eukaryota; kingdom Viridiplantae; phylum Streptophyta; class Zygnematophyceae; order Desmidiales; family Peniaceae; genus Penium; species Penium margaritaceum. Next base: position 85,176 of record SZWC01008417.1, on the reverse strand, counting down.
GGTTGACATTGTGGCCAGAAGCCAATTCCGGCTAGCTCCCCAAGCCAGTGCACATATCCAAACATTGAGAGCTCACAGATTCCTCGATACTCGACAGATTCCGGTGATACAAGTTGCAGTTGATTCAACAACTCTTGAAATTTCAAGGGAAACCATCAAATTTTAGTTTAGAGCACTCTAGAAGCCGCTAAATCAAAAGGTGAGATTTTTCCTCTCTCTAGCGACTCGTCGGTGCCTCCCAGCACCACACTTGAGCATGCAAAGGAGAAATTTACAAAAAAAAAAAAATCCGTCCCATCAGAACAATGGTTCTCCAGGCTTGCACAAGGTGCAAGTCAACACAATGACCATACCGATGTTCGTAAGGAGTGATACGGTGTGGAAGTGGCCCATGACAAACCGGTTCTACACCCAAGTCATGTACTTCTTGGCTGCGTAAGCAAACGCTTCAGACAGAATCATCCAACATCATGTAAACGCCATCAGCCAGAGTGTGATTCTAGAGTCCAGATATGTTGTTTTGTTGAAGGGTGTAAAGTGGGCAGGAATCAAACCAGTGATTAGTTATGAGGATTATCATAGGATGAGAGCTACCATTATCTGTGGCATGGTCGCTCCGTCAGTGTAAGTTGATCACCCTCTTGAAAAGAGAGCTGAAGGAGGATGGAGTACGGACCATTCAAGTGGGGAAGGCGCTATTTTGTCTGGAAGGACAGATCCTTCTCAAGAGGGACAAGGAGATGGAGAAGAAGAGGAAGGCACTGTAACTACTCCATCATGGGCTAGGGGTATCAGAGGGGGCATATCTATTGCTGAGAGGGGGTAGGATAATTATTTCCATGCAGTCATCCTTCCGGATACTCCACCTAGACATTTTCAACACCTTCAACGAGGTGGAGCAAAATTGTGTGCTTCAGGCAGTGGGGGAGAAGGGCTTGGAAATCTGGATCTTGTTCCTTTGGCTGTTTTATGCAGATTTAACGTAACTCTTTTTGTTTGAAGTCACCTCCCTAGCCACTCTCGAGAACTCGCGAGGAGTACAAAAGGGGCCTCCCTAGTTTTGGTGCTTGCTCACCTAGCTCTTATCCTAGTGTTTCAGGTGGGTGCACACGCATTGAGGGGTCAGGATCACATCGGTGATTTTCAAGATGATACGTCTCTCTATCAAATCCTTTTGTGCAAGGAGTAGCCCTTGGAGCCATAATTGAGGTTGTAAAGTGTCGTTCATTGCACATCTAACTCTGTAACTGCTTACTTTGGTGTCACTCAAGCGACGCCCCAATGGTAGCACTAGCAAAGATCCATGTCACCTTTGACAGTGTCGTCCTGTTGGGCTATCCCTTTGGCAAAAAAAAAATCTTGCAAGGGTGAGTTGAGCGGTGGTTGGTGGAGTGGTTACTAAGGGTTGATTAATTGTAACCTCTTGAGGATTCTTAGGTAGCGGCCACCATTGTGCGCATGTGTGTCATCCTATGGATAGAGTTCTGGGTGCTATCTTTACTCGTGGAGTCTTTCCGGCTACAGACAGTGGGCGGTTCAACAAGGCTTTCTGGGAGGCCTTTCTTGGCCTCATCTAGTCACCTCCTATGACAGCAAATACCCTGGATGCAACAAGGTGGAGGGTTTTGTAGAGGCAAGTGGCAAGGTCCCTCTGGCCTACGTCTGCATATCAGGCACTCTTCTTCATCAGATCTACGTGTTATATGGCCCCTTTCTCCTCATAGACCAAAATGTCAGTCTCCCTATGTCCCATGTCGGATGCCGTGTCTGGTGCTTTACCATGAGTTGTTCAGAGGGGTCTCCCGTCCTTGGAGGCATTTTCAACGCGTGTTAGTCCCTGGGTGCAAGGCCCCCATTGATAGTGCCATCTTGAGGGATGTCGTTTCTCGGGTGATGTGGAGAGTGATGTATGGGAGCAGAGGGTTCTGACTGTCCTGGCTTATCATGTTTCCATCGCTGGCATCCGTGTTCATTTAGCATGTATATGGGGTAGAGCATGTCTTGTAAGATTGAGTATGGCAGGCTGATCACACGCGTTCATCTGTGGCTCCGTGAGGGCTTGTGTCCTTTGGTCTCTCTGATCTATGCTACTTTTCTCCAGATAATAAGGTTCACTGATCTTTCTCTTTGCTTCTACCATCCTATTTTTGTTATTTGAATGTGCATCGTTTCAACAATCTATAGTTTGAACTCTCCGATTGTGTACATTCTTGCACAGACTGCTAATGCGGTGGGCGTTGAAGACAGCGGACGCTGAGCGATGGAGGGGACGCCGCACCATCATGAGAGACATGGCTCATATTTTGTTTTGTGGGGCCTCCCACTTGGTAGCAGTGCACAGCAAACTCCATTGATAGCAGCCACCATCACTCGTGTCACTTATAGTCATAGCCGGTTGTTTTGGGTAGCATAGAGTTGTCCTACATTCAGGTATCCTAAACTTTGCTTTGTGAATCTTCTAGCTGATTCTGACTGCACGACTGCGTTCAAAGCATTCATGTTTTGGTGTGCTCCGGTTTTTAGGGAAAACGATTGACGTCCTTGTTTGGGGCAGTCGGTCGTATAGCAGGGCTCACCGAGAAAACCCCACAGGCCATAAAGTTGTCCAGATTCCTAAGTGGCTAGTAGACTGAGTAACAAAACTCACAGAGATGAGTACCTAGGTTAATGTAGGAGGGGTCTTACACCACACTTTATTCTTGCTATCAAATCTGTCATTGTTGACTTCTAATTGCAGTTCTGGCGCCAACTTTCAAGTGCGAGTTTTCCTTCTCAGAGTTGAGTAGCTAAAACTGCGCAAATTCTGGGCATACCATGCCACACACTTCAGTCCAAGTGTATGAGGCAGAAGGAAATAGTCTTGTCCAGACAATTGCAGCATCATTTCTAGCTTGGAATCAGAGACGTAGCGTAGCAGGTGCAACACTTTGACCAGAACCAGCGGCGTACATGTGCCAGTCGACATTGGTGGATCTCCATACGCGCTAGTGGAGGGGAAACTCTACCGGAGTTAGCCTGGAAGAGTTAGCCTCCCCTGGTGGCAGCTTCAAAATGCTCCCGACATAGGGAAAATGTTGGGAAACAAAATTGCAGCATTAACCCTACGACGGTGGTAGCGTAGGTGGTCAAAGCCGATGCTAAGTAGTATGATACCAACGGCGGAGCCAATGCACGTGGCAATGGTACTGCGACACAGCAGGGAATTGTCCTTGCTGCTTCTCCACTTTTCCTTCTCCTCCTCCTCGATGTGTACATGGCATAATCTTCCTACCGGGTGCAACCATGTCAGCAGTTGAGGAGTCAATGCAGCCATGCCAGGAAACCATAGAAGTAAAGGATAAATTCTCCAATCTCGTTTATGCTCGCTTGTGCTTGCTCACCCACTTGTTTCCTACCATACAGCAGGAGCAGCAACAGCATTACGCAATAGTACTGGTAGTAGTGAGACGGCACTAGCACTAGCAGTAGCGGAAGGATTAGCAAAGCATAGTAGCACAACTGCATGCAATAGCTGGTGCAGCCCACAAAACCAACTGTAGTAGCGCTTTCATGGCAGCAGCAGCAGCAGCAGCAGCAGAAAAATCATGCAACAATCATAGCAGCAGCTTTAAGTAGCAACGGTAGCAACAACATCTCATGACGGTGGCAATAGCTCTACGACAGTGGCTAAAGCAGTGACAATTGCATCAACAAGCTAGCCGTGAAAGCTGTTCAGAAGCTGCAGAAGCTAGGTTGCAACTCCGAAGGGCTGCCGGCCCCCAAATACTATGACAAAAACAATTGGTACATCAGCAAATTCCCAGAAGGGGGTCCCCATGTGCAGAAAGGGTATTTTTGAAAATAATACAAAAGTTGAATTTCTCTCCTTCCCTCAAATCCTTGAGAAAAAAAGGTTGCTGAAATGTTTTGGAAAATATTCAGTCTCCAAGCAACCACCAATAGTAACCACATTACAAAAAATAGTGGTGGCAGCGTCTACTGCCAACCACCATACCCGAACCAGGTACCACTGATAATGATGCAATCCACCTCTGCTAGCACGATACCACCAGCAGACATTGTCGCTGCTCTTCAGCAACAAGTTGTTGACTTGCGCACACTCCTAGACACCCTACAGTCTGCTCCGACAGCCACACTCATTCTGCCTCCTCTCCCTGGCCAGCCTGGTCCCACGGTCTTTTCCACAGTCCAGGCCCAGTAACACCAGTACCAAGAACAGCAGTCGGTCTCCTGTGTCATAGAGTCGCATGGTACTGTAGCGAGTACCTAATATAGGCGAAAGGATTTTAATACACCAAAATCCCACCTTGATTTGGAACATTTTGCACCTTAAGAGCTGCTGTTTTATTTGTGGGCCCAGGGTGAGGGTCTCTAGCCCTACTACACCCTGAAGTACGACTCCATCCTCGAGAAACTTTTGACACAGGTCGTGCCGCTAGAGCCCTCATCTTTGCCGCACGAGAGAGTTATCATACTGATCTCAAACCTTTCACTGGAAATCCTTGTGTCGGCACCGACCCTAACCCCTGTGAGACCTAGAGTACCCGTACATTCCCCTACCGTGCCTCTGGCTAGGCCGTCATCAGTCGTCTTCTAAGGAGCTTCAGCCACCTCAAGATGGGTGACTGCGATCCTGTCTATGTCTATTGGCGCCGTGTACAGGATCTTCTTCATGAGCTTGGCAAGGCTGATCCGCACGTGTTGGCTGCCCTCCTTACCATAGAAAATGGTACAACTCCCGTATACGCAAAGATCCTCTTTGACTTTGACCTCAAGATTCTGGAGGCCATGGCGTCCAAGGGGACTCTGATTTCCTGATTCTCATCCCGGTTCTTGTCATGGGAGGAGGCAGTTCAGGACATCCACCTATAGCTTGGAGAGACGGAAGCATTGGCAACATCCAGCTCTGCCTCTCCTACACCCCTGTTGTCCAAGACCCTTGGTGCCACCGGAGTCACACATGGTGCTGGCCGCGACAAGGGGGGACTTGAGAGGAAGGCAAAGAGGAAGACCAAGCACCCATCCAATAGAAAATCTTCCCCTGGCAGCTCTCGTGTCCTCCACTTCCTCATAGGCCGCCTTCTCCATCGGCAGTGCAGCAGTTGTAACTTGGTCCTGGGCTCCTCCAATGCCTTCCGCTGGGCATGTTGCGACATGGACTCGTCATCAGGCATTTTCACCTTCATGGTTGCAGCTCAGCTACACCTCGGTGTTTTCCTTTGACATGGCCACGCTGCAGCAGCTCCCAACTCCTAGTCCCTTTCCCCGTAAGCCCGAGCTGGAGCAGTTCATCACGCATTGTCTCGACATCCCCCACATCCGTCCAAGAGAAGGACACGTTGTATGTCTACTAGCCAAGAGGTCATAAACAGTTGCCAGAGTGAGACTACTCTTTGCATTGATCCTCCTATGGTTGTTGTGTTCCTACTCACGTCTTGGATGATCTGGCCTGGCTTGACAATAGGCAGGCACGCTTTGCATCTCAGTCTTATGTGCAATTCTTGTTGCCCATCTCATGTGAGATCCCTTTGTCCAACGTTACCGTGTCTGTCTGTTATCCTAATGGCACTTGGACCATCAACTCTGACGCTGCACATCACGTGACATCTTGTCGTCAGGCGTTCAGTATGCTTGGTCTGTTGGTGATGTCCGAAGTATTGGAACTGGGTTCACCCAGGTTCTTCCTATTTTTGGTGTCAGTCTTGTCTGCTTTCGGAGTTCATCAGGCAATGTCTGTGTCACCGATACACTGTATGTGTCTTGTCTCGAGATCAACCTTCTATCCATCACTGCTTTCGACCGCATGAGCATGGATGTTGTGCACTCCCGTGAATTTGGTACATTCACTCTTCTTCTATCTGGTTTTTTTATGTTGCATACAGATTCTTGTGATAAATTGTGGTATGTCACTTGTCTGACTTATGTGTCCTTACCCTTGTCTTCAGACGGGACACACGTCTTTGTCACGAGCACTCTGTCTTGGTAGCATAATCAACTCCTACATCATCACCTATGCCGAGTACACAGCTCTGCCATTCAAAGCATGCTCCACACACAGCCTGCCCTTGGCTTCAACCCAGCTACCTTTCAGTTGCCTTGCAAAACTGAATACATCTACTACGCTCACAACAAGATGCACAGGTCCAGTTATCCCGTGTCCTCTTCCTGAGCCTCCCACTCCCTTGAGGTGGTCCATTCTCACCTCATAAGTCCCTCACCTGTCGATTCTGTTGTGGAGCATGGTCGCTACGTTCTCACCCTTAATGATGACTACTCTTGTTTTTTATTATTTTTTTCCTCATGCAGAAGAGCGATGCTGCGGTTTCGATTCATGGTTGGATCCTGATTGCAGAGCACAAGTGTGGTCATCCATTTTGCCACTTCCATTCTGATTGAGATGGTGGGTTCATGGGGGAGCTTTCCTAAAATATGAGACCCCTATGCCCCAAACTTCGGATTAGAACAATGTCTCTGAGCGATAGAACTGTACCATGGCCGATGCTGTCCGTAATATGCACATTGAGTCAGGTCTTTCTGAGGTTTTTTCCTTCTAGGCCATGTCGTACATGACGTGGATTTGGAACAGGGATCCCCAAGGTCCCATGCTTTATCTTGTCAACCCCTACCAGTATTGGTGTAGATAGCACGGTCATTTTTGTTCTTCGCACGTCTGGGATTACGTTACCAGCGTCTGGCTCCCAGAGGACCAGTGGGACAACAAACTGGCTCCCTGTGGTCGTCTCTACACCTTTCTTAGGGTGTCTCATCCATCAAAGGCTTGGGGTTTCTGGAACCATGTCTGACACGGCATCATCCAGTTGTAAAACACACCATTATTTGAGGATATTTTCCATGCAATCTTCCTTTTGTCTGTGCCGGGGTCCTGTCGCTACCATTGGGTGGTAGAGATTCCAAACCGGTGCGTGACGTTGCTCCCTATCCGTAAGTATCCAAGGTCCCTGGTTTGACCGCGTGGCTTATGTCTCCACACGAACCAGACATCTCCGCCGTACTAGAGTCCCTATCAGAGTCTGTTCTTCCGGATACTGAAAACGCATCCAAGTCCACCTCTTTGGTCGTTGAATCCACCGACTGGGCGACTGAGTTCACTTCTTTGGCCGCTGACTCCGCCACCGAGGCAATAGATTCTTTTACTCCGGTCGCTGAATTAGTCAGCCAGTTAAGCAGTTCTCCAGCTCTTGAGTCGGTTACTCCAGTCGAGCGAACCGCTGCGTCCTTGCCTCGTCGAGCCCGGCACATCCACTTGTTCAGTGTTGGTTCTGCGTACTCACGCACTCCTGGTGGTCGTCTTCATCTCTCTTCTCCACCAAGCATGCGTCCTACCTTTGCCCGGCCGCCTTTGGCCACTACCCTCCATCACATACCCCCTTGTCACATTGTGGTGAATGAGGATCTAGGGACGAAGGCCTTCATTCTGACTGCCCTTGACATTGTCACAACAAACCTTCATCCTGGATCCGCAATAGGTTCTACACTGACTTCTAAGGTGCATCGACATGGTGTCTCTTGTTGTCTCATGCTCCTGCGGGCCTTTGCATCACTTGTCTGTTGAAAGCCAGGGCTTCTTTGCAAGCAGCCGACCCACAAAGCCTTTGTGAGACCATGGCCACACTTGAGGTTGCCCAGTGGGATGATGCCTCCAAGGAGGAACTAGCTTCCAACGATGAGCAATCTGTGTACGAGCTGGTTGACTTGCCCCCAGACTGCAAAGCCATTGGGTCCAAGTGGGTCTTCTGTTGCAACAGGAAACCAGATGGCACGGTGGACTGTAGAGGCTTGAGATCTTGCTTTCCATGTACACATTACACTCCTAAGGACAAAGGGAAATGTAAAGGAAAGCACCTAGCTTCAGCAGGTTTAGGATCAATGGCGTCAAGAGTGTCAAAACAGACGAGGCAAAGTCTAACTCTGATCAGTGTGTGAGCAGCCGAGGTTACAAGTGGACGAGCGAGCGAGCTTCGATCTTCGAATTGAGCACGCTCGCCTCACTCGCTGACAAGGTTGAACCCATCCTAATACTTTTCTAAACTGCCCAGGTTGGTTTTCTTATCATGTACAATGTGCCCCGGATTTCTCGGTTACACCTATTATGCACCATGAACCCAGGACATCCACAAAAATCAGCCAAGACACTCATGCTCAGCAGAGATCTGGTCAGCGGGCGGTTTGCCATTCTTCGGCTGCCGACACATCCTTGTCCATCTCAAGAATCTTTGCGTGCATGAACAACGGTCGGGGGGGTCACAATCAGTGTCAGTGTATGCACATGCTACATCAACGGGCAAGTACAAAGTCCGGCTCACAGCCAAGGGCTTTGCACAGGTACAAAGAGTAGACTTTGACGAGGATTTTATGCCAGTTTTATTTGTTTTATTTCTTGTCGCGCGCTCTTTAGCATGGTCGCACAGCATGGCCGGGAACTCCACTAGATAGGCGTGAGCAATGCTTTTTTGGAAGATGGTACAGATTGTAGGTGACCATAGAGATTAACCGTATCCTCCTGAAGGGCAGCATGGTGAGCAGTGTTGTAGATACAGCCCTCTCCTTCACCCTAGTCCGCACTGCCCTTGTCACGGTGCTCGTCTATTTCTATGATCTGCTCATCGCGTCGCCTGACCTCGCCGCTGTTCAGTGAGTGAACGATGTCTTATGGTCCACTTACCAAATGAAAGACCTTGGACCTGTACAACTCTTTCTAGGCATGGAGATTGAGCGCAACCACGCCCACGGAGTTTCATGTGTGCATCACGGAACCTAGGTCCGGCATTGGTCGAGCACTTCGCAGACCTTCTGCACACTGTACCGAGTGCATCCACACCTATGATCCCTGACAATCAGATCAAACAAAAGGCTTCTGATGCCGAAACACTTGGTGCGGGTGTGGACATGACTACTTTTCTTTATGCCATGGGGTCACTCATGTTTCTCGCTACCACCATGCAACCGGACATTACCGTTGCTGTGAATGTGTTGGCCCAGTTCTCCCATAATTTACATCAGATGCACCTAGATGCAACCATTCTTGTGGTGCGCTACGTTCTTTCTACCCCGTGGGCTGACGTTCCATCACCACACGACGTCTGTAGTCGCCGTGGACTACAACAACAGTGACTGGGCTAGGATCAGAGACGGTAAGAGTCGTGTTGGTTTTTGTGCATCTCTCATTGTACTCTGTTGTGTCCTCCCGGCTTGTGTACATCGGCGTGCAGATGACTGACAGCGAGACTCGATGCTGCTGGAGTGTTGCTCGGTGGAGCCGACGCATGCTGAGGCCCACTCACCGTTCGCTGGAGCCTCCTCCCTCCGGCAATGCGCTCAGCTCCATCGACAGGCCTCCTCGGCGGTCGGGCCGCCAGCGGTCACTGCCACTGCAGACGCTGTCTGCATGCACCCAGCGCCGTTTCTGGTTGTGGCATTGCGTCTGCAGCATCATGCTGTGCCTAGGGTCCATGTCTCTTGCTGTATGGCCCTGTTTGGCATCACTGACTGTCGTAGGCACTGCCTGGGTTTGGGCAGCCATAACTCTTTCCTGCTGTTTTTCTAGCTGATTCTAACTGCACGACTTCGTTCGCAGCGTCGGTATTATGGTATGGTCCAGTTTTCAGGCAAAACGGACGACGCCCGGATTTTGGGCTGTCGGGCGTCTGGCAGGGCTCACCGAGAAAACCCTGCCTGCCAGAAAATAGGTCTAGCACTATTTTCTGATTGGCTGGTTAGCTGAGTAACAAGTTCTACACTACTGGGGGGGGGGGAGCTAGAACTTGGAGGAGTCTCCCATTGTTGCTCATTCTTCATTCATAATCAAGCACTTTCAGTTTTCAGCTGCTTTCTGGCGCTAACACTGGCGCGCGCGTTCCTTAGTAACAAACCCAGAGCTTCCAGACTTAGACTCTAGAGCAGCAGACTGAGGGGGCAGTGGACTGAAGCAACGAGCGTGGAAGCCCGCACGCTGCATCAACAACGCCGCTGCCCCAACCTGCTACCTAGGATTTCCAGCTTGGTATCAGAGCCAGAGCGTAGCAGCAACAGTAGAAGACTGGCGTACCGGTGCCAGACAACGCCGGTGGATCCCCATATGCGCCAATTCAGGGGAAATGCTGCCGGATTTTTTCCGACAGCATTGACCCGCCTTGTGGCGGCGTCAGATTTTTTCCCACGGCCACTGGGCCAGGGGAAATGCTGCCGAAATTTTTTTGGCAGCACTGACCCCCACTTGTGACGCGAGGAGGTGAGCGGCAGGCCGCGTCCGACACCTGTGGGCGACAACGTACGCTGCAACGTCACCCAGGTGTAGTGACTGGCACTTGCAGGCACCAGTAGCAATCTGCAACAGCGACAGCCGCACGCAACGACAGCGAGCTGTGGAAGCAACAGCCAGCAGCAGCAGCGTGCAGCAACAGCAGCGGGTAGAAGCAGCAGCTAGCAGCAGCCCGCAGCAGCAGCCCGCAATAGCAGCAGCCCGCAGCAGCAGCAACCCGCAGCAGCCCGTAGCAGCAGCCCGCAGCAGTAGCTCGCAGCAGCAGCGAGCAGCAGCGGCAGCAAGCAGTAGCTACAACAGCATGCAGCAGCAGCAGCAAGCTGCAGTAGCCGCAATAGCAAGCCGCAACAGCAGAAGCAGCGAGCAGCTGCCGGCAGCAACCAGCAGCGGCTACTGCTGCTCGCAACCCACAGCTCGCCGCGAGCGACGGGCTACGGGCAGCGAGCCCGCTGCTCGCAGCAAACAGCGTGCTTGCTGCCCGCTGCTCACAGCGAGCAGCGGAGCCCGCTGTGACAAACGAAAGAAGAGAAAGAAAATACAATGAAAGAAAACGCCCACCCCACTCGCTTCGCTGTCACGGCTGTAGCAGCTGCCTTAGCTACTACAGCAGCCATAGCAGCCGCAGTAGCCCGTAGCAGCAGCAGCAGAAGCAACCGCAGCCGTGGCAGCAGCAGCAGCAGCAGCAACAACAGCAGTAGTAGTAGCAGCAGTAGCAGCAGCTGCAACAGTAGCAGCTGTAGCAGCAGCAACAGCACCACCACCAGCAGCAGCAACAGTAGCATCATTAGCTATAGTAGCAGTAGCAGCAGAAACAGCAGCTGTAGCAGCGGCCCCAACAACCGCCACTGCTGACGTCAACATCCCGCTGCTGACGTTACTGTTGACGTCATTAGCAACACCAAAAAAAACAAAAAAGCAAAAAAAACCAAGGGGCACCAAACCATGGCTAGCAACCCCAGTGGGGAGGGGTCCTCCTCTGTTGGGGGGACCCCCAACCCCCCTTTCTTGCAGCGGCTATAGTAGCAGCAGCAACAGCAGTAGCAGCAGCAGTATGAGCAGCAGCAACATTAGCAACAGCAGCAGCAGTAGTAGCAGCAGCAGCAGTAGCAGTAGCGGCAGCAGCAGCATCAGCAACCCTCAGGCATTGTTGGTGGCAACCCTGACCTCCTCGCTACTCTTCAACAACAGCTCGCCACCTTGATGCAGCAGCTTGTAATGCTGCAGCCATTGCTCTACCAGACTGCCACGAGTCCGCCGCCACCATTCATCCCTCCAGGACACGCCAGCCCAGGTGTGTCTGCTGCCACGCACTACCTGGCGCAGCAGCAGACTTAGCGCCAATGGCAGACGGTGACCTCCGTCCTTGGCCCCACTCTGGGTGCCAGCCGCAGGCAGAAGGACTTTGAGACGCCGTCGCCGCCGCTTCAGGCCGACGAGCAGTTCCACAGCTGGGAGCTCAGCTTCCGGATCTCGGCACAGGGTGAGGGCCTGTGGGAATACTACACCCTCCCGTATGACCCCACCCTGGCCGACCAGTTGTATGACGCTGGCCATGGCACGTATGGCATGCCATACGTGCTCTAGTCCCTGTCGCCCCTCCGGCTTCCCCCCTTGTCCTCGAGCCCTTCCTCGGTGACTTCACCGTTGGCGCCACCCCAGACCCTGCAGCTGCGTGGCACGTCCTCACTCGTCTCCATCGCCTATCCAGCGAGGCTGAGACCAGCCGTCTGCTGCGGGAGTTCAACTCCCTGCACATGGGGGAGACCGAGACGGTCACCGCCTACTGGCAGCTGGCGGAGGACATCCTTTGTCGCCTCGGCACCTCTGCCCCAACCCCTCTAGTCGCGCTCCTCACCATCAAGCGCGGTGCCACCGACGTGTACGTGGACGTCTTCGTGCACTAATCTCACGACGTCCTCTTCACCATGGCGGCCCAGGGAACCCTCATGCCCTGGGCATATGAGCTCTTCCTCCGGATTGAGGAAGCTCGTCTGGAGTCCCGACTCCAACGCACGGAGGCTCTCGCCTCCCCTGCCGTCGTCTCCGTGGCCGTCGCCTCCCCCGCCACAGCTACCTCATCGTCATCGGGGTAGAAGAAGAGTCGGAACAAGAAAGGCAAGGGTCAGGAGCAGCAGTAGCAGCCGTCGACCAGGTCCAGTGGTGGAGGCTCGGTCTGCCACAATTGTGGCCAGCCCGGGCACGGGTGGTACACGTGCCCTCTACCGACGGGCGAAGCGCGCGTCATCGCCACCATGCATCGCCAACAGGAGCGCCGTCTCGGCTCTGCCTCCGTAGCTGTCGCCGGCTTTGACGTCTCGGCCACGTCTAGCAGCTCCACCACTCCGGTTTTTTCGCCAGTCCAGCCGACACTAGCGCCGCAGCCGCACCATCCGTAGCCGTCGGCGCCTCCGTTTCCTTCGCCGGCACAGTCCTCCTCCTACCCGGGCTCCGGCGCCATCACTCCGCACTCAGTCTACACTCCCGGGCCGTCCTCCCGTGAGCGTCATCTGGAGCATTTCATCGCGCTCCAGCTCGGCGTGCCTCGCCCTCCTCCCCAGGGAAGTGCGATTTGCATCACCTCCTGCTCTCCTACCCAGCCCTGCATGACTGAGACTGAGCTACGGTCGTGTCCCGTTTCCTCATCTGTCTTGTCGTCTCCTATGGTCTCCTCTACCCCTCTCCATGATGAAGTTGCGTGGCTTGACGATTGGCAGTCTCGATTCTTGCCTCCTTCCACCGCATCCGCGTCCCTTGCTTGCTGCCATGTGACCGTTAGCGATCTGGCGACCCCGGTCCAGGATCCTGCTGAGACCTAGATCATCGCCTCCGGGGCCACGCATCACATGACGGCCTCTCGTGAGGCCTTTAGAATGCTCGGTCATGTAGGCAATGTCTCCGGTGTCCAGACGGGCTCCAGACAGGTGTTGCCTGTCCGTGGTGTTGGCGTCATTCGTTTCCGTGATCCTGCCGGTGACATCTTTTTGACCGATGTCCTCTTCGTCCCTGGTCTCGAGCTCAGTCTCCTTTCCGTCACTGCCCTTGACCGCATGAGCATGGGTGTTGTGCACTCGCGTGGTGTTGGCACTGTGTCGTAGCGTCTGTCTCGTCTTGTCGTACTGCACGCCACCGCCCATGGAAACCTGTGGCATGTCCCTCGCCTCTCCTCCTCTCCTTCCGTCTCCTCCCCGTCGGCCGCCACAGGCCATGTGTTCGTCACCAGTACGCTCTCTCCTCAGCACACCCACCTCTTGCATCGCCGTCTTTGCCACGTCCACTCTGCCGCAGTAGACAGCATGCTCCGCACCCAACTGGCCAAGGGCCTTTACCCATAGACCTTCCCTCTCCCGTGCCCCACTGAGTGCATTGATTGCGCTCAAGGGAAGATGCACCGGTCCACATACCCTATGTCTTCCTCCCGTGCATCCGCCCCTCTCGACCTCGTCCATTCGGATGTCATGGACCCTCTCCCCACCGTGTTCGTCGGCGACCATGGCCGCTATGTCCTCACCCTCACTGACGACTATTCTCGCTACCGCTGGGTCTTCTACCTTCGGCAAAAGAGCGATGTCGCCCGAGCCATCCATGATTGGCTTGCCCTTGGGGAGCGCGAGTGTGGCAGCTCTCTTCGCCGTTTTCGCTCCGATCGTGGCGGTGAGTACATGGGTGAGGCCACGACCTTTCTCGCCTCCCGCGGGATCCACCATGAGATGTGTGCGCCCTACACGCCCGCCCAGAACGGTGTCTCCGAATGGTGGAACCGTACCATGGCCGACGCCGTCCGCACCATGCGGGTCGAGTCCGGTCTCTCCGATGGCTTCTATTTTGAAGCCATGGCCTATATGACCTGGGTCTGAAACCTGATTCCCCACGGTTCCCTTCCCCGCCAATCCACGCCGTACCAGCATTGGTGTGGTCAGCGCGCTGACCTCCGCCCGGCTCGCGTCTGGGGCTGCAGGGCCATTGTGTGGCTGCCCGCTCCACAGCAGGGCGGCAAGCTCGCCCCCGCGGACGTCCCTACACCTTCCTCGGTGTCTCTCGTCAGTCCACAGCCTGGCGCTTCTGGGATCCCTCCCGGCACAACATCGTCGAGTCCCGGGACTTCTTCGAGGACTCATTCGCTCCGGCTTGCCCGTGTCTATCCCCTCGTGTGGGAGATTGGTGATTCCGTCCTCCGTCCTGCCGCTTTTGGATGACACATCCCTCAGTTCCTCTGAGCCGGCAGCCCAAGTCGCGTCCACTGGTCCCTTTGAGCCAGCAGCCCCAGTCGCGTCCGCTGGTCCCTCTGAGCCAGCAGCCCCAGTCGCGTCCGCTGGTCCCTCCGGGCCGGCAGCCCCAGTTGCACCCAATGGCCCCTCCGGGCTAGCAGCTCCAGTCGCGTCCACTGGTCCCTCTGAGCCAGCAGCTCCAGCCGCGTCCACTGGCCCCTTCGGGCCGGCAGCCCCAGTCGCGTCGGCTGGCCCCTCCGGCCCAGCAGCTCTAGTCGCGTCTATTGGCGCCTCAGGGCCGGCAGCCCCAGTCGCGTCCACTGGCCCCTCCGGGCCAGCAGCTCCAGTCACGTCCGCTGGCCCCTTTGGGCCAGTAGCCCCGGTTGCATCCACTTGCCCCTCCGGGCCAGCAGCCCCGTCCGCCTCCATTGGCCTGTCGGACTCAGTGCCATCGTCTGCCCTGCCACGCTACACACGTGGCCCAAGCGGCAGCCTCTGACCCAGGCCATCGGTGAGCGAGTAGACCATCGCATCGAGCTCCGTGGTACCTCGACACCCCGTGGCTCCACGTGTCTCCTCCACTCCTACGGTCGTGAGTGGGGATCCTTGCACCAAGGCCCTCGACTTGACCACCTCGGACATCATTGCAGACCTTCACCCAGGCTCCACACTGGGCTACGCCATGCTTGATCATGAGCATCGGCATGCTGTCGTGGTTGCACTCGCACGCATCCCACCTGGGGCTCGAGATGCACACACTTTCTCAGTTCGTTCCACAACATGCCCGGAGGACCCAACCACCCTGCGCGATGCATGAGCCTCTCTTGAGGCTACACACTGGAATGCTTCCTGCGCCAATGAGCTCGCTACCATCCGACAGCACCACGTGTACGACCTCGTCGACCTTCCTCCAGGTCGGAAGGCCATCGGCGCCAAGTGAGTCTTTCCGCACAAGTGGAAGCCCGACGGGTCCTTGGACAAGTACAAGACCCTGCCTTACAACCAAGGGGTTTGTCCAGATTCTTGGGGTCGACTACGACCAGATCTTTGCCCCTGTTGGCCGGTTCTCCACTAGTCGGGCGCTCTTCAGCCTGGTCGTCCAGCATGGGTGGGAGCTGCATCAGATGGATGTGAGCAACTCTTTTCTCCATGGTTCACTGGAGGATGAGGAGCTTTATATGGTGCAGCCCCCATGCTTCGATGATGGCACTAGGAGAGTTTGGCGACTGCGTAAGGCCCTCTATGGCCTGAAGCAGTCACCTCGGTGCTGGAACCAGGAGATCAGCAACACGCTCTTTTGTGGCGGGCTCCAGTGCAGCACTGCTGACCCCACACTGTTTGTCAGTCCGCGAGGCTAGACTTTCGCTGATGTTCTGGTTTACGTCGATAATCTCCTCATTACGTCGCCAAACACGGCTGCCATCCAGCGTGTCAAGGACTTGCTGCACGCCGCCTACTAGGTGAAGGATCTCGGATCTGTCAGAGTCTTCCTAGGCATGGAGCTCGAGCATGATCGCTCCCAGGGCGTCCTACACATCCACCAGGCCGCCTATGTGCAGACTCTGTCCACCCGCTTTGCGGAGGACCTACCACTCGTGCCGAGCACATCCTCACCCATGTCACCTAATGGCCAGGTAAACCTGAAGAGTCCTGACTCAGCTGTTGTGGGAGAGCCAGTTGACGTGACCACGTACTTGCGAGTCATCGGGTCACTGATGTTCCTGGCAATGACGACGTGCCCAGACATAGCGTTCGCCGTCAACCTCCTGGCCCAGTTTTCTCAGGAGCCGTGTCACCTCCACTACGAGGCCGCGATCCGAGTACTGCGCTATGTTGTCTCGACTCCTCGGCTAGGTCTCATGTTCCGCCGTCAGCCGTGTATTATCGCAGTAGGCTACACCGACAGTGAGTGGGCCGGCAGTCTGAACGGTAAGAGTCGAATAGACTGGATCTTTTTGATTGGCGGCACAGCTGTATCCTGGCGTAGTGGCAAGCAGGGGTGCATTGCACGTAGCACTGTTGAGGCTGAGTACATTCCTCTTGACTCAGGTGCGTATGAGAGCGTGTGGTTGCGTCGTCTATTGTCCGAGTTGTGTCAGTCTGTCGCATCCATCACGTTGCATTGTGACAATGACAGTGCCATGTCCATCGCCGACAATGACGGCATGCATCACACATGCACAAAGCACATCAACGTTGAGTATCACTATGTGTGTTCATTGTTGCATGACGGCAGTATCAGCATCGTGTGGGTTGAGACAGCACGGCGAGACGCGATCGATGTGTTCCGGCAGCCATGTGGGCTTGTCAGAAGGTAGGAGAGTTTTCTCGGTGGGTTGAGACCCGTGCATCCGATGGACTGTACCGGTGCGACGAGGAGACCCGATGGCTGTTGTGGGGCTTCCAATGTTCAGAAAGACGTCTGTGATGTCTGGACATTGATTCCGAGATTTTTTGGCACTGCTCATATTTTCTCAGTGGTCGAGACCCGGGCACTCGGAGAGCTGTCCCGGTGCCTCGAGGAGACCACCTTTGTTGCTCTCATGGTGTATGCAGTGTGTTCTCCCTGTTGACTCATTTGGGTTCAGCAGGAGTGACGGGGTCCGGTGCGGCTAGCTGCCGGCGCCCCTATATAAGCCCGCTAGGGGCTCATTTGTAAACTCTCCTTGTTCTTTTATATTCAGCGTTCCGGACTTAGCCAATTTCCTACCGTCTTGCATCGCACTCACACACAGAGCTCGCTTTCTTTTTTGCATGGGCCTGCATGCCCCAAAATATTTCCAATTTGGCATCGGAGCACAGGGGGGCGTGTGAGCAGCAGAAGCAGCGGAAGTGGGCGGGACGCAAAGAGAATGCGCCACGTGACGCCACGCCGGCAGCGGCGTGAGGGAGCACAAAACGACTGCACGTGAACGCCAGAGGGGCAGTGAGCCACGCAAAGCAACATTAGCGACTACGTCTAGTACTAGCATTCGCAGCAGCTGCACAGGAGGCAGTAGTAGCAGTAGAAGCAACCGCTTTGCGGCGTAGCAGCAGCAGCAACAACAGCTGCAGCAGGGAATCAGCAAGTGCAGTAGCAGCATCACTAGCAGCAGCATATAGCAGCAGCAACAGCCACTGCAGCAGCGGCGGCAGTAGCAACAACGTGCAGCAGCAAGCAGAATTGGCAGCAGCAGTAAGCGGCAGCCGCGACAGTAGCAAGCAGCACTAGAAGCAACTACTGTGCAGTTTAGCAACAGCAGCAGCAGCAGTAGAAGCAGCTGCAGCAGCGGCGGCGGCAGCATCAAGCAGCAGCAGCACCTGTTGCGCAGAGCAGCAGCAGCACCAGCGGCGGAAGCAGTAGCAGCAGCAACAACCGCAGCAGCTGCACCCGCCACTGCAGCTGCTACTGTAGGAGGGCCTCGCAGCCCTCCTGTGAGGGCCCCGGTCCCCTCGGAGTGGCCCCCTCGACCCCCATCAGGGGGCCTCTCCGAGGGGGGGGGGCGTCGGCCCCTTTCGCCCCCCTCTCCTCCTTTCGAGAAGGCCCTCGGAGGGCCCCATCGAGCCCCTCCGAGGGGCCCCTCGGAGGGGCCTGGCGGCTCCGTCGGCCGACGAACGGAGGGAGGGGCAGACCCCCCCCCCTCTCGCCTCCTCACTCACTCGCTCGCTCGCTCACTTGCTCGCTCACTTTTTTTTTGCGAGCGAGCAAGGAGCGAGGGGGGGGGGGNCCTCCTTTCGAGAAGGCCCTCGGAGGGCCCCATCGAGCCCCTCCGAGGGGCCCCTCGGAGGGGCCTGGCGGCTCCGTCGGCCGACGAACGGAGGGAGGGGCAGACCCCCCCCCCTCTCGCCTCCTCACTCACTCGCTCGCTCGCTCACTTGCTCGCTCACTTTTTTTTTGCGAGCGAGCAAGGAGCGAGGGGGGGGGGGCGACCTGACATCGCCCCCTCATTTTTTTTTATCCCCCCCTCCATCCTGACCTGCCCCCATTCTAGGGGGCAATCCAGAACCGGGTGACGGGCAAACCCGGGATGAGCAGAGAAAACAAAAAGGTGACGAGGAATTGAGTTTTAAAAAAAAGGGATGGGGGTTGGGAGAGAGAAGAAGATAGATCAAGAGAACAAAAAATTTGGCGGGTGAAGGCAAACAAAAAGGGGGGGGCTGAGGGCGAGAAGAAAAATTGTTGTGCGAGGCCATAGAACATCGTGGCATAATACTGACACCTACAATAGCGGGAGCCACTACAGCAACAACAATTTCTGTAGCAGCAACAGCGGCAGCTGTAGCAACGCTTGCAGTTTTGCCTTCCCAACTGCGAGCAGATTGTGGTGTCACCGGCGATCTCCACTTCGAGACGTGTCCTGGACCAGCATCTCCCTGGGGCCCGTGGATTGGTGTGTGCAATTCACTCCGTAGGATCGACGGCACATTGGAGTCTTTCCATCTCCAAGGATTGGGTCGTCTACTGCTTGGAGCAACAGCCACACCTGTAGCCGCCACCCCTTCCCTTCTTGGAGCAGTCTTCGCTCTATTTGTGGCAGTAGCATTAGTAGCCACAGTTAGTCAGACTCTAGTCTTTGGGCGTGCTGTGGTAGTGCAGCTCGTCCCGTTTGGTCACGTTTGCTGACCCGGACGCTGTGACCTCGAGGAGTGACAATACCTACTTGCCTCATTCTCTCCCGTGGTTTGGTTTTTACCACCGGGAGTAGGTGCCCTCGGTACCTATCCATCATCCAGCGCATGAGATGAGAGCGCGGACATCTGAGCAGGCGCCCTACGCGTTCGCCTGTTACTACTGTGGTGATGGACGTCATGGTTGGCGTCGCTGTTGGACGCGCCCTCCCGGCTGGCATCCACCTTGGCTACAGCCTCGTCCGAGCCTGCGTCCTCCACAGCATACGGATCTGCCGATGTTGGTAGATCCTCGAGCTGGACCTCTGGCGAGCATATTCGCCGAGATTCACAGCCTGCGGCAGACGGTGCAGCGGCTTTGTGACCTCGTCATCACTGAGCGTGCTTCTGCTACTAGTTTGTCGACGGCCTCTTCGACCACATCTCCTTCATCATCTCTTTCTTCCTCATTCGGTGGTGTCCCTTCAGCTTAACCTGTCGGCCTGTCCCAGTCTGCCACCATCCTCTCGATCCTGCACTCTCCTACGACCACGACGCCACCTCGCGATGACATGTCTTCATGCAGTCGTTCCAGTCGTGTGTCCCCGTGGCGTTGGCGTCAACGTTCCGCACGCCGTACTCACACCGGTTTTGATACATCCTCCACCTCTTCGGCTTCCGTTTCTATACCTGTCGAGGGGGAGCATGGTAACCGCGCATTGCCTGATGTGACCGTAGCGACAGGATCCGCACTCGCGCCGGGCCGTGGTGCCCGAGCGTCAGCTCAGGCAGACTCAGATGATACGGTGACAGCACATGGCGTGGAGT
>SZWC01008417.1:40358-55014 GCA_023375785.1 Penium margaritaceum | reverse complement strand
ATATATCTATATCTATGTCCATATCTATATCTATATCTATATCTATATCTATATCTATATCTATCTCAGTTACTTTCAGTTTCCAGCTGCTTTCTGGCGCTAACACTAGCGCGCGCACTTCTGAGTAACAAACCCAGAGCTTCCAGACTTAGTCTCTAGAGCAGCAGACTGAGGGGGCAGCTGACTTAAGCAACTAGCGTGGAAGCCCGCATGCTGCATCAACAACGTTGCTGCCCCAACCTGCTGCCTAGCATTTCTGTCTTGGCATCAAAGCCAGAGCGTAGCAACAGCAGCAGAAGACTGACGTATAGGTGCCAGACAACGCCGGCGGACCTCCATACGCGCCAGTGCAGGGCAAATGCTGCCGGATTTTTTCCGGCAGCATTGATCCGCCTGGTGGCGGCGTCAGAATTTTTCCCATGGCCACTGGGCCATGGGAAATGCTGCCAGATTTTTTCCGGCAGCACTGACCCCATGCTTGACGCGAGGAGGTGAGCGGCCGGCCACGTCAGGCCCTTGCTGGCGACGACGCACGTGGTGAAGTCCTCCGGGTGTGACTGACAGCCGCAGCCAGCAGCAGCAGCTTGCCGCAACAGCGAGCAGTGGCAGTAGCGGCCAATAGAAACAGCACACAGCAGCAGCTGGCAGCAGCAGCAGCTCGCAGCAGCAGCTCGCAACAGCAGCAGCAGCAGCAACAGCCGACAGCAGTAGCAGCACGCAGCAGCTCACAGCAGCAGCAGCCGGCGGCAGCAGCAGCAGCAGCCGGCGGCAGCAGCAGCAGCAGCCGGCCATAGCAGCAGCAGCAGCTGCAGCAACAGCCGCAGCAGTAGCAGCCGTAGTTGCCCGCAGCTCGCTGCTCGTTGTGAGCAGCGAGCTGCTGGCAGCGAGCTCGCTGCCCGCAGCGAGGAGCGAGCAGCAAGCAGCGAGCTTGCTACTCGCAGCTCGTCGCTTGCAGTGAGCAGCAAGCTCGCAGCGACGAGCAAGAGAAGCACAAAAAAAACCAAAAAAAAATGCGCAGGGACCCCCCCTCTGTTTGTTGCAGGCACAGGAGCAGCCGCAACAGCCGTAACAGCAGCCGAAGCTGCTATAGCAGCAGCCGCAGCCGCAGCCACAGCAGCAGCAGTAGCTGCAGCAATAGCAGCAGTTGCAGCCGCAGCCGTAGTAGCAGCAGCAACGGCAGCAGCAGCCGTAGCAGCAACCACAGCAAGCAGCAGCAGCAGCTGTAGCAGCAGCAGCAGCCGCAGCCACAGCCACAGCAGCAGCAGCAGCAGCAGCGGCCGCAACAGTCATAGCAGCAGCCGCAGCAGCAACAACTACGGCAGCAGTAGCAGCCATCGCGGCAACAGCAGCAGCAGCAGCCGCAACAGTCGCAGCAGCAGCGGCGGCAGCACCAACACTGCGACTGCCGCCCTACAACGGCGGCTGCATCAACCGCTGCTGACGTCAGCGGCCGTCCGCTCACGTCACTGTTGCCGTCACCACTGACGTCATCAACAAAAAAACAAGGGGCAACACAGTAGCACTGCACATACGCAATAGCCTTTTCTGGCGTCAGCCATCCTCGGCTGACGTCACTGCAGACATCAGCAGCGTACAAACAAAAGGGAAAAAAAACCAAGGGACACTAAATCATGGCTGGTAGTCCCGGTGAGGAGGGGTCCTCCTCTGTTGGGGGGACCCCTACCCCTCCTTTCTTGTAGCAACTACAGCAGCAGCAGCCCCCGCCGCCGCCGCAGTAGCAGCAGCCGCCGCCGCCGCAGCAGCAGCAGCCACCGCCGCTGCAGCAGCAGGAGTAGTCGCCGCCGCCGCAGCAACAGCAGCCGCCGCCGCCGCGGCAGCAGCAGCCAAAGGAGCAGCAGGAGCAACAGTAGCAGCAGGAGCAGCCGCCGCCGCCGTAGCAGTAGCACCCGCCGCCGCTGCAGCAGGAGCAGTCATCGCCACCGCAGCAGCAGCCGAAGCAGCAGCAGCAGCAGCCCACTAGTGGCGTTGGCGGCAACCCTGACCCCCTCGTTGCTCTTCAGCAACAGCTCGCCGCCTTGACGCAGCAGCTTGCAGCGCTACAGCCAGTCGCCTCCCAGACCGCCACCAGTGTGCTGCCGTCGTTCATCCCTCCAGGGCACGCCAGCCCCGCTGTGTCCGCTGCCACGTACTACCTGGCACAGCAGCAAACTCAGCGCCAGCGGCAGACAGTGACCTCCGTCCTTGGTCCCACTCTGGGTGCCGGCCGCAGGCAGGAGGACTTTGAGACGCCGCCGCCGCCGCTTCAGGCCGGTGAGCAGTTCCGGAGCTGGGAGCTCAGCTTCCGGATCTGGGCGCAGGGTGAGGGTCTGTGGGCCTACTACACCCTCCCTTACGACTCCACCCAGGCCGATCAGCTATATGACGCTGGTCGCGCCGTCCGTGCCCTTGTCCTAGTCGCCCCTCCAGCTTCCCGCCTTGCCCTGGAGCCCTTCCTCAGCAACTTCACCGCTAGCGACATCCCAGACCCTGAAGCCGCATGGCACGTCCTCACCAGGCCCCATCGCCTGACCAACGACGCTGAGATCAGCCGTCTGCTCCGGGAGTTCAACTCCATGCACATGGGGGAGACCGAGACGGTCACTGCCTACTGGCAGCGGGCGGAGGACATCCTCCGTCGACTCGGCAAATCTGCTCCGCCCCCTCTGTCCGCGCTCCTCACCATCAAGCGCGGCGCCACCAGCGCGTACGCAGATGTCTTTGTCCACTACCCCCAGGACGTCCTCTCCACCGTGGAGGCCCAGGGCACCCTCATGCCCTTGGCATATGAGCTCTTCATCCGCATTGAGGAAGCTCGAGAGGAATCCCAGCTCCATCGCACGGAGGCCGTTGCCTCCGTGGCCGTCGCCTCCCCCGCAGCAGCTACCTCATCGTCTTCGGGGAAGAAGAAGAAAAGCCGGAACAAGAAAGGCAAGGGTCCACAGCAACAGCAGCAGCAGCAGTCGTCGACCGGGTCCGGCGGTGGTGGCTCGGTCTGCCACAACTGTGGCCAGCCTGGGCACGGGTGGTACACGTGCCCTCTCCCGACAGACGAGGCCAGCGTCATCGCCACCATGCGTCGCCAGCGAGAGCGCCATCTCGCCTCTGCCGCCGTCGCTGCTGCTGGCCCTGACACTCTGATCTCATCCAGCAGCTCTGCCACTCTTACAGCTCCGCCTGTCGTAGACACCCGCGCCGCAGTAGTACTACCCACAGCCGTCGGCGCCTTCGTTTCCTTCGCCAGCTCAGTCCTCCCACCATCCGGGCTCCGGCGCCGTCACTCCGCACTCCGTCTACACTCCTGGGCCGTCCTCCCATGAGCGTCAGCTGGAGCAGTTCATCGCACTCCAGCTTGGCCTGCCTCGCCCTCCTCCCCAGGGAAGTGCGAGTTGCGTCACCTCCTGCCATCCGGCCCAACCCTGTATGACTGAGACTAAGCTGCGGTCGTGTCCCGTTTCCTCGTCTGTCTCATCATCTCCCGTGGTCTCCTCCACCCCACTCCTTGACGACATTGCGTGGCTTGACGATTGGCAGTCTCCTTTTGCGCCTCCTTCCACCGCGTTCGCGTCCCTTGCTTGCTGCCATGTGACCGTGAGCAATCTGGCGACCCCTGTCCAGGACCCTGCTGAGACCTGGATCATCGACTCCCGGGCCACACATCACATGACGGCCTCTCGTGAGGCCTTCAGTATGCTCGGTCCTTTCGGCGATGTCTCCGGTGTCAGGACGGGTTCCGGACAAGTGTTACATGTCCGTGGTGTTGGCGTCGTTTGTTTCCGTGGTCCTGCCGGTGACGTATTCCTGACCAATGTCCTCTTCGTCCCTGGTCTCGAGCTCAGCCTCCTGTTCGTGACTGTCCTTGACCGCATGAGCATGGACGTTGTGCACTTGTGTGGTATCGGCACTATGTCGTTGCGTCCGTCTGGTCTTGTCGTACTGCACGCCACCGCCCGTGGCAACTTGTGGCACGTTCCTCGCCTCTCCTCTTCTCCTCCTGTTTCCTCCCCGTCGGCCGCCACAGGCCATGTGTTCGTCACCAGTACGCTTTCTCCTCAGCACACCCACCTCTTGCACCGCCGCCTTTGCCACGTCCACTCTGCCGCCGTAGAGAGCATGTTCCGCACCCAGCCGGCCAAGGGCCTTGACCCGGAGACATTCCCTCTCCCGTGTCCCACTGAGAGCATTGACTCCGTTTAGGGGAAGATGCACCGGTCCACGTACCCCCTGTCTTCCTCCTGTGCGACCGCCCCTCTCGACCTTGTCCACTTGGACGTCATGGGCCTTCTCCCCACCGAGTCCGTCGGTGAGCATGGCCGCTATGTCCTCACCCTTACGGACGACTATTCTCGCTACCGTTGGGTCTTCTGCCTTCGGCAGAAGAGCGATGTCGCCCGAGCCATTCAGGACTGGCTTGTCCTTGCGGAGCGCGAGTGTGGCCGCCCTCTTCGCTGCTTTCGCTTCGATCGCGGTGGAGAGTACATGGGTGAGGCCACGACCTTTCTCGCCTCCCGCGGGATCCACCATGAGACGTCTACGCCCTACACACCTGCCCAGAGCGGCGTCTCCGAGCGGTGGAACCGTACCATGGCCGATGTCATTCGCACCATGCGGGTCGAGTCCGGTCTCTCCGATGGCTTCTATTTTTAAGCCATGGCCTACATGACCTGGGTCTGGAACCGGGTTCCTCACGGTCCCCTTCCCCGCCAGTCCACGCCATACCAGCACTGGTGCGGTCGGCGCACTGACCTCCGCCCGGCTCGCGTCTGGGGCTGCATGGTCATTGTGTTGCTGCCCGCCCCACAGCAAGGCGGCAAGCTCGTCCCCCGCGGACGCCCTTGCACCTTCCTCGGTGTGTCTCGTCAGTCCAAGGCCTGGCGCTTCTGGGACCCATCCCGACACTGCATCGTCCAGTCCCGTGATGCCCTCTTCTTCGAGGACCTGTTTCCCCGTGACCTCATCCACTCCGGCTCATCCGTGTCCCTCCCGTCGCGTGGGGGAGTGGTGAGTCCGTCCTCCGTCCTGTCCCTTCTGGGTGACACATCACTCCGTCCCTCTGAGCCGGTAGCCCCTGTCGCGTCCTCCGGCCCCCCCGGGCCAACAGTCCCAGTCGCATCCACTGGCCCCGTCGCGTCTGCTGGCCCCTCCGGACCAGCTGCCCTAGTCGCATCCGCTGGCCCCTCCGGGCCAGCAGCGCCTGTCGCTTTCGATGGCCCCTCCGGGCCGACAGCCCCAGTCGCGTCCGCTGGCCCCTCCGGGCCAGCAGCGCCTGTCGTGTCCGTTGGTCCCTTCGGGCCGGCAGTCCCAGTCGCTTTCGATGGTCCCTCCGGGCCGGCAGCCCCAGTCGCCTCCGATGGCCCCTCCGGGCCGACAGCCCCAGTCGCGTCCACTGGCCCCTCTGGGCCCGCAGCTCCTGTCGCGTCCGCTGGCCCCTCCGGGCCGGCAGCCCCAGTCGCGTCCGCTGGCCCCTCCGGCCCATCAGCCCCTATCACGTCCGCTAGCCCCTCCGGGCCAGCAGCGCCTGGCGCATCTGCTGGCTCCTCCGGGCCGACAGCCCGAGTCGCATCCGCTAGCTCCCCCGGGCCAGTAGCCCCGTCCGCCTCCGTCGGTCGGTCAGCCTCAGGGCCATCTCCTGCCCGACCGTACTACAGACGTGGCCCATGCGGCAGCCTCCGACCTCGGCCGACAGTGAGCGCGCAGACCGTCGCACCGCGTCCCGTGGCGCCTCGACCCCCTGTGGCTCCACGTGTCTCCTCCACTCCCACGGTCGTGAGTGGGGACCCTGGCACAAAGGCTCTCGGCCTGACCACTTCCGCCATCATCGTAGACCTTCACCTGGGCTCCACACTGGGCTACGCCATGCTTCATCACGAGCATCGGCATGCTATTGTGGCCGCACTCGCCCGCATCCCAACTGGGGCTCGTGATGCACACGCCCTCTCAGTCCGGTCCACAGCGTGCCCAGAGGACCCAGCCACCCTACGCGAGGCTCGAGCCTCCCCTGAGGCCGCACATTGGGATGCTGCCTGTGTCGAGGAGCTCGCTGCTATCCGGCAGCACCACGTGTATGACCTCGTTGACCTCCCTCCAGGTCGGAAGGCCATTGGTGCCAAGTGGGTCTTTCGGCGTAAGTGGAAGCCTAACGGGTCCTTGGACAAGTACAAGGCCCGCCTCACAGCAAAGGGGTTTGCTCAGGTCCCTGGGGTCGATTACGACCAGATCTTCGCCCCAGTCGGTCGGTTCTCCACTAGCCGGGCGCTCTTCAGCCTGGTTGCCCAACACGGGTGGGAGCTGCATCAGATGGACGTGAGCAACGCGTTCCTCCATGGCTCACTGGAGGGTGAGGAGCTCTACATGGTACAGCCCCCAGGCTTCGACGATGGCACTGGGAGAGTCTGGCGGCTACGGAAGGCCCTCTATGGCCTGAAGCAGTCGCCTCGGTGCTGGAACCAGGAGATCAGCAGCACGCTTCTCCGTGGCGGCCTCCATGGCAGCACCGCTGATCCCTTACTGTTCGTCAGCCCGCGAGGTCAGACCTTCACCGCAGTTCTGGTCTATGTCGACGATCTCCTCATTGCGTCACCAGACACGGCCGCCATCCAGCGTATCAAGGACTTGCTGCACGCCGCCTACCAGATGAAGGATCTCGGGTCTGCCCGAGTCTTCCTGGGCATGGAGCTCGAGCATGATCGCTCCCAGGGCATCCTACACGTCCACCAGGCTGCCTATGTGCAGACCCTGTCCACTCGCTTTGCCGAGGACCTGCTCCTCGTGCCTAGCGCATCTTCACCCATGTCACCCGATGGCCAGGTGAAGTTGAAGAGTCCTGACCCAGCTGTTGTGGGGGAGCCAGTTGATGTGACCACGTATCTGCGGGTCATCGGGTCACTGATGTTCGTGGCGACGACGACGCGTCCAAACATCGCGTTCGCCATCAACCTCCTGGCCCAGTTCTCTCAGGAGCCGCGTCACCTGCACTTCGAGGCCGCGATCTGAGTGCTGCGCTATGTTGTCTCGACCCCTCGGCAAGGTCTCATGTTCCGCCGTCAGCCGTCCGTCGTCGTAGTGGGCTACACCGACAGTGACTGGGCCGGCAGTCCAGACGGTAAGAGTCGCACGGGCTAAATCTTTCTGATCGGCGGCACAGCTGTGTCCTGGCGCAGTGGCAAGCAGGGGTGCATTGCACGCAGCACTGCTGAGGCTGAGTACGTGGCCCTTGGCTCAGGCGCGTGTGAGAGTGTGTGGCTACGTCATCTGTTGTCCGACTTGCGTCAGTCTGTTGCATCCATCACCTTGCATTGTGACAATGAGAGTGCCATGGCCATCGCCGACAATGACGGTGTGTATCACACACGCACAAAGCACATCAATGTTGAGTATCACTATGTGGGTTCGTTGTTGCATGACGGCAGCATCAGCATCGTATGGGTTGAGACAGCACGGCAGCTGGCTGACTTCCTGACCAAGGCACTGAAGCGGGACTCGTTTCAAGAAGGCTGTGAGTTCAGTCGGCGTGCGTCCGTGAGTTGCCCTCTTTGTCTCTGCCTGCGTCTCTGCGTACTTTGGGGGAGTCTGAATGTTGACCGTTTCTCTGCCCGCCCATGTACACTACGCCTGTGAGTCATGGGGGAGTGTTGGTTTTTGCGCATCTCTCATTGTGCTCTGTTGTGTCCTCCCGGCTTGTGTACATCGGCGTGCAGATGACTGACGACGAGACTCGACGCTGATGGAGTGTCATCCGGTGGAGCCGACGCACGCTGAGGTCTACTCGCAGTTTGCTGGAGCCTCCTCTCTCCGGCGACGTGCTCAGCTCCATCGGCAGGCCTCCTCGGCGGTCGTGCTGCCGGCTGTCACTGCCACCGCAGTTGCTGTCTGCATGCGTCCAGCACGTCCCATCGCGTTTGCATCGTCATGCTCTGCCTAGGGTCCTTGTTGCATGCTGCATGGCCCTATTCGGCATCATGGACCACCGTAGGCACTGCCCGGGTTCGGTCAGCCATAACTCTTTGCTACTATGTTTCTAGGTGATTCTGACCGCACGACTGCGTTCGCAGCGTCGGTATTATGGTATGGTCCAGTTTTCAGGCAAAACGGACGACGCCCGGGTTTTGGGCTGTCGGGCGTCTGGCAGGGCTCAACGAGAAAACCCTGCCTGCCAGAAAATAGGTCCAGAGCTATTTTCTGATTGGCTGGTTAGCTGAGTAACAACTTCTACACTAGTAGGGGGGAGCTAGAACTTGGAGGGGTCCCCCATTGTTGCTTATTCTTGATTGCTAATCAGTTACTTTCAGTTTCCAGTTGCTTTCTGGCGCTATCATTGGCGCGCGCACTTTTGAGTAACAAACCCAGAGCTTCCAGACTTAGTCTCTAGAGCAGCAGACTGAGGGGGCAGCTGACTTAAGCAACTAGCGTGGAAGCCCGCACGCTGCATCAACAACGCTGCTGCCCCAACCTGCTGCCTAGAATTTTTGTCTTCGAGACCCGGGCACTCGGAGAGCTGTTCCGGTGCCTCGAGGAGACCACCTTTGTTGCTCTCATGGTGTATGCAGTGTGTTCTCCCTGTTGACTCATTTGGGTTCAGCAAGGGTGATGGGGCCCGGTGCGGCTAGCTGCCGGCGCCCCTATATAAGCCCGCTAGGGGCTCGTTTGGAAACTCTCCTTATTCTTTTATATTCAGCGTTCCAAACTTGGCCAATTTCTTGCCGTCTTGCATCGCAGTCACACACAGAGCTCGTGTTCGTTTTTGCATTGGCCTGCATGCCCTAAAATATTTCCAATTCCCATCGTTGTTTCTGGTTGTGGCATTGCGTCTGCAGCATCATGCTGTGCCTAGGGTCGAAATCTCTTGTTGTGTGGCCTTGTTTGGCATCACTGACTGTCATAGGCACTACCTGGGTTTGGGCAGCCATAACTCATTGCTGCTATTTTTCTAGCTGATTCTAACTGCACGACTGCGTTCGCAACGTTGGTATTATGGTATGGTCCAGTTTTCAGGCAAAACGAACGACGCCCGGGTTTTGGGCTGTCGGGCGTCTGGCAGGGCTCACCGAGAAAACCCTGCCTGCCAGAAAATAGGTCTAGGACTATTTTCTGATTGGCTGGTTAGCTGAGTAACAACTTCTACACTAGTGGGGGGGGGGGGGGCTAGAACTTGGAGGGGTCTCCCATTGTTGCTCATTCTTCATTCCTAATCAGTCACTTTCAGTTTTCAGCTGCTTTCTGGCGCTAACACTGGCGCGCGCATTTTTTAGCAACAAACCCAGAGCTTCCAGACTTAGACTGTAGAGCAGCAGACTGAGGGGGCAGTGGACTGAAGCAACGAGCGTGGAAGCCCGCACGCTGCATCAACAATGCTGCTACCCCAACGTGCTGCCTAGGATTTCTAGCTGCGCTCGGTGAATTGTTCACAGTGGCGGCACGGATGTCTTGTGGCAGAGTGGGAAGTTTGGGTGCATCGGACGGAGCACTGCAGAGGCAGAGTACGTGGCATTGGATGCCGATGCATGCGAGAGTGTCTTGCTCCATCGTTTGCTGTGTGAGTTTCGTCAGCCCACATCACCCATCATAATGCACTGTGACAATGAGAGTTTCATAGCCATTGCAGGCAACGATGGCATTCATTTGTGTCTCCATGGGGGCACATGTCCTTTGGTCTCTCTAATCAATGCTACTTTGCTTTAGAGAGTGAGGTTGACTCATCTTGCTCTTGCTTCTACCACTATGTTGCGCCAAAATGGTGGTTGCTCCGACATTACTAAGAAATATTTGTGGATGAAATGTCCATGTACTTACTAAGGATCATGGTATTGTTCATATCACATCCATTCTATTCTTCAAGGTCCATACAACTTTTCAGTTATTCTCATTACATCCCACTCTCCTACGTGCCCTCGTCTTTTTCTCAAACTAATTCATTCTCATCAAGTCTCTGGCAAAGGCACCAACGGACAAGAGGTCACAGAGCTCAAAACCATTACAGATTGTCACAAGACAAACAAGTGCACACAGAAACAAAACGGGTTACCCACGAAGGGTAGTGTCTACATAATATGCTTCAGACTATCAGATGCTCCTCTTGAAGGAAGAGATGTGGTTTGGAAGACTGACACCTTCCGAGTAATGTAAAGCAAGCCGTTGCGCCCCTCCTTAATCTCCTTCACACAGCTGGACAGCCTCGTCCTCCCTCTGCCGAAAGCTCTTGGAGCTCTGGAAAGAAGGCGGCGAATTCCTTTCTGATGCGAACCGGTCGAATGGCAGCCTTTTTCCAGTCGAATGGCAGCCTTTTTCCACAACTGGAAAAAGGCTTGGCCTATGGGGTAACCCAAGGGTCCTCCCTGCCCCGCCTCCTCCTCCACCCCGGCAAGGATTGCCTTCCATGAGCACTTCCCTGGAGTATGAGATGCTGCCCCTACGGTTTTGCATTCAAGGCTCTCCTCCCCATCATCGCCAACCGATTTCTCTACTTCTGCTTCCTCTCCCAGACGGCAAAGTCCTTCCCGTACGCCGCGAGCGCGTAGTCTTGATCTGAAGGCAGCAGGCACCCCATGTCGTACCGCGGGCCGATCTTCACGACGAGGCGGCCGTGCTCGGGCCCATGGCCGTCGCCCACGCGCGCCACGTACATGTCGGCGTCGGCGGCGAGGATGTCGACGGTAGAGTCGGCACACACGCCGCTGCGCAGGCGAACGTCGATGAGCCTCGAGATGGTCTCCTTTCCCGACTCCCAATGGAAGAAGTGGTCGTAAAACTGCGCATCATCTCCCCCCCCCCCCTCCTCATGTCATTCCCATCCAAAAAGGGTGAAAATCAGTCTTTTGCAGCCCCCCTCCCCCCTCTTGGTCTCAGATTTTCCTCCCATGGTCTACTTTTTCTGATGCTCAAGAAGATGACTGTCCAACAGTGGAAGGATGTGGTGGCAGAAACACACTGCCATATGTCGCGTCCTCATGACCCCCCACTCCCTCCCAGCCCCAATCCTAGCCAAAGAGCGTGGCACGACAGTGTGTTGCTTCAGCATATGGCAGTGTGTGGCTTCAGCATATGGCAGTGTGTGGCTTCAGCATATGGCTGTGTGTTCCTGCATCATCGCACCATGAGGACGCGACAACGCTTCTGGTTGGTTGCATGGAATGGGCACGTGTGATGGAAGATTGTACACGTGCAGGAGAAAAGCGAGTAGCACCATACGCACGCATGCACGCACGCACTCACACACGCACGCACGCACGCACACATGCACGCATGCATGCATTTTTGCATGCACGCACACACGCACGCACGCACGCACGCACGCACGCATGCGCGCGTGCACACGCGGACGCACGCACGCACGCATGCGCGCGTGCACACGCGCACGCACACACGCACGAACGCACACACGCATGCACGCACGCACGCACGCATATAGGCATGCACACACGCACGCGGGCATGCACGCACGCACGCGTGCGCGCGCGCGCGCGCACACACACACACACGCACGCGCACACACACACGCACGCGCACACACACACGCACGCGCACACACACACGCACGCGCACACACACACGCACGCGCACACACACACGCACGCGCACACACACACGCACGCGCACACACACACGCACGCGCACACACACACGCACGCGCACACACACACGCACGCGCACACACACACGCACGCGCACACACACACGCACGCGCACACACACACGCACGCGCACACACACACGCACGCGCACACACACACGCACGCGCACACACACACGCACGCGCACACACACACGCACGCGCACACACACACGCACGCCCGCACGCACGCACGCACACGCACGCACCCACGTACCCACGCACACACGCTTGCACGCACGCATGCACGCACACGCACGCACGCACGCACGCACGCATGCACACACGCACGCACGCACACACGCACGCACGCACGCACACACGCATGCACGCACTCACGTATGCACGTGGCGCGCGTGGGCGACGGCCACGTGCATGAGCACTCTGGCCGCTCTGCTCACAGGCATTCACGCAAGTGCACCTCCATAGCGGGTGGCTCTCCTCCCACAGGAGACAACAACTCACTCAAGCAGACGGCCGTGCTTTCAAAATAGTCCATGCAGCCTCACCTCCTGCACACGACGGCAACAGAGAGTCACCCCCGCCCTCCCCACCACAACACACAAAAATCCTTCTCCCACCCTCCCTCTACCCACAACCTCCATCCACTCACCCAGCCACCCACTGACCCACCAGCCCAGCCACCCACCCACCCTCTGCAAGCCAGCCAGCCAGCCAGCCACCTACCCACCCACCTACCCACCCAAGAAAACCACCCACGCACGCACGCACGCACGCACACACGCAGGGGGCTGCTCACCACGCAGGGCACGCCAGGGTGTGTGAGGATGTAGGCGTAGCCCTGCATCACGCGGTCGGCGGGGAAGGGCCAGTGGTTCTGCGTGGACCCCGTGTCGTGGTTCTCCAGAAACGTCACCGCCTTGGCCGGCCAGTACCCGATCATGCCTGCCACACCGTCCGCCAACCAACAAATTATTCTCTTCATCGCAGCAGCCCAACGCACTGTGGCTTGCTACACACAAATCAGGTCTCTCCACGCTCGCTCGCAACACAACGAGACGGGTTGTGTTTGTGAGTCACTTGTTTAGCCACTCGCCCACTCGCTCTCTCGCTCCCTCGCTTACCCACTCACTCTCTCATTCCCTCACTCTCCCACTCGCTCGCTCCCTTGACCCCCCACTCATGCATTGGGCAGGAAAATGCCACATCAGCACACGGTTGCACCCGCTAGGAGACATTTCTAAGCAGAGACCGACGCTGACCTTGGGCGGCTGGCTGGGTGGCACGCACGCACGCACGCACGCACGCACGCACGTAGCAGAGACCGACGCTGACCAACATCTGCATGACACATCGTCTCATCACGCCGTCATACGCGCCAGCAACACCATACCGTCAGGCCGCCATGCCGTGATGCCGTCACCGAGAAGAAAAAAACGAAAAAAAAAGGGGCGCGTGAGAGAGAGGCAACAGGAGCCCTCTACAGGCGGTAGGGCCTAGCTGTAGGCTACAGAAGGTGCAGGAGCCTCACCAGGCGGCTTCCCGTGCTGGTCCCTTAGCCTCCACAGCTCCGTCCTCCCCAGCGCCTCCTGCAGCACGCCCTTGGTGGTGAAGTCGAATGCGGTGCTCCTCCCCTTGGTGCCGTCCACCCAGTCCACCAGGTGCTGCCGGTGCTCGTCCTGGTTGGCCGCCAGCCGCCCGCGGTCGTACCCCATGCTCGTCCAGTACTCGCCAACCGCAAACGCCGGCCGCGTGCGGTCGCAGTAGATCCCGACGTACTCGGCGCCGTAGCCCTTGGCGAAGTCAAAGCGCCAGCCGTCGAAGCCGATGTCGTCCTTGAGCCACAGCATCCACTTGGTCAGCTCGTCCTGAGTAGAAGGAACGACGGGAGGAGGAGGGCGGGGGGGGTGGAGTGGGAAAACCAGGACAACACAGCGCAGGGATTCAGGCAGTGGGCGAGAGCATGCAATGGGAGCGAAATCACATTGTTGCCGGCCCTGAACATGACCGTGACCATGATTGTGGCTATAATTGTGACTATGATTGTGACTATGATTGTGACTATGATTGTGACTATGATTGTGACCATGACCATGACCATGGCCATGACCATGGCCATGACCATGACCATGACCATGACCATGACCATGACCATGACCATGACCATGACCATGACCATGACCATGACCATGACCACAACCATAACCATGACCATGACCATAACCTTGACCATGACGCTGCTTCAAGTCAGCTGGAGAGCCGGCCTAAGGGGGAGGCGCTAGAGTGCAGTGCTTGAGCAGCGGCAGTCATTTCTGGTTGTGTGTGCGGCAGCGCGCACTTGTGCAGGAGCTAGTGCTGGACGGGGCCCTGCGGCGCTGCAAGCAGAGCAATGTGCACAGGTGTTTCGGCTTCAGGAAGAGTAAAAATACGTTATCTCTAAAAACAGTTCTGCAGCATGTCCGTGACTCGACATGGTCATGCATGCCATGGCGGTGAGATGACAGTCATGCATGCCATGGTTGTCAGGCACATGATGCAACACCAAGGAGGAAATCATGTGTGTGCTTCTGTTCGGTCGTTTTGGACCACAAGCTTGCCTGACTCCATGGCAGAAGACACAAGCACCAGCCCATGCGTGCGCATGCGTGCGCGCGCGCGCGAGTGCACACACACACACACACACACACACACACACAACACGTGCACAACACGTGCACGCGCGCATGCGCATGCGCACCTGCACGCGCTCGTTCGTGTGGTCGATGTCGGGCGCGGCAACATAGTCCTCCCCAGTGTCCGCGTGGCCCTGCCCGCCGTACGGCGCGTCGCCCGCCGTGATGGCCCACGGGCCCCAGTCGAGCCGCTCGTCGGGCGTGCCCCCTTCGAAGATGGTCCAGTTGCCAAACTCGTCCTGGAAGTCGCCACAGCGGTGGTTGATCACGATGTCGGCGATGGCACGCATGCCCTGCGCGTGCAGCGCGTCGATGAGCCGGCGCAGCTGCTGCTCGTCGCCAAAGCGCGAGGCGTCCAGGTTGTACAGCTGAGTCGGCATGTAGCCTGTGGTCGGCCGTTGCGCATGGAACACGTTGGGGG
>SZWC01008417.1:17500-33046 GCA_023375785.1 Penium margaritaceum | reverse complement strand
GGGGGGGGGGGGTCTTTTTTTCGTTTGGCCGCATTTTTTAGAATCCTTCGAAAACTGGTCGCGGCTCGGAGTCGCCATCCATATTGGCCATAAAGTGTCGCTCGCCATCGGATTTGGCCATGATTGGCTGTACATTTTTGTACCTATCAATATTAAGAATGGCTTTAGGAGTTCACTGAGTTGTTACCGGGCTTCTTTTGTCAATATTGCTCGCTCGCGCGATCCTTTTTCCGTCGGCCGTCTTCATGGCCATATTCGAAAGTAGGAGCCGGCGCGCGCTTGAATATGGCTAGAACAGTAAGGGAGGCTGTGGAGCGCAGTCAATTATGGCCAATATGGACGACGACTCCGAGCCGCGGCCAGTTTTTGAAAGATCATAAAAAAAATGGCCAAACGAAAAAAATGACCGGGTAGGGGGGCATGAGGTCCTGAGGGGAGCATTGGTGGTAAGCGGGAGGAAATGGGAGACGG
Source organism: Penium margaritaceum (assembly GCA_023375785.1). NCBI lineage: Eukaryota > Viridiplantae > Streptophyta > Zygnematophyceae > Desmidiales > Peniaceae > Penium > Penium margaritaceum. The sequence continues at coordinate 32,575 of SZWC01008417.1, read as the reverse complement.
TGAATTTCCCAAACCGTTCATCCGATTTTTCCAGCTCGATTCCGAACTTTGGTGATGCAAGCGCTGGGGTGGAGCTGGAAAAGAGAAGACGATCCGCTGCTGGCTTCACAGTGAAAGACCACCAACGCTCGCTGCGATTCAGCCGACGGTACGAATCGACGAGGATGAGTCGACCGCACAGATTCTCCGCAAAACGTCTAGGTAGAATCTCGGGGGACAACGAGCGGTCGATTTGGATGGATGCGCAATCCAACACTGTCAATAGGGCGACGACGGCAGGGGATAATGGATGGATGGCTGGGGATAATTGAGGACATTTTAAACTTTGTGGCCAGTTTTCATCTACGAATGGATGACAGATCATCCGTGGAAACAGGACAAAACGGGCGGCTCGACATCAAGTCCAAACGGGAAGGAGAAAGGAGCAAGACCGCAAGACCGCAGGCCTCTTGCAATCACATTTTCAATTGAAAATATGATTCTCACGTCATCTCGAGGAGGAGGATTGATAAAGACAAGTTTCTCATGCCCATCCAGCCTTATGTGGATGATCGCCCCTCAAGACCGCTCTCTGTAGAAATACAAACTTACAGGCACGAAGACCAGCCACAAATGCAGCGACACGACTGACCCAAAAGTGAAACAGCATTGGGAAGGGGCGCGTTTGCTTTCTGGCGAATCAAAGCAGGTCCGTCTCTGTTAATCGGATTTCTGATCTTGAGGCGGAGAAACGAGCATCGTTTCGGATAGGCTGTCGACGTGGAACAAGGCACGATTGGTGCAACCGAGACCTCCGTCGACGGCTCCGTTCGATGCGTGCCAAGTATGAAACCTCTTGAACACTTCCCGTCTCTCCGACTGCGGCTCGGTCCTCCGTCCCATCTGAATTCAAGAAGCCATACAGACCTTCACTCGCCAACTCCAGCTTCTTGCGCGGTGCTGGACGACAGCGCGCTTCCACATGTGCGATGCCGTTGCACTGGTCGTAATCCTTCACGTTTCCCCGCTCGGAATCTCCACCCGCAGTGAACCCATAACACGAGTGCATCTCTTGCCATGCAGGTTAGCCCCCTCCCNTCCCCCCCCCCCCCCCCCCCCCCCCCCCCCCCCTCCCAAAGACCCCACCCACAAAAACCTTAAAAGTATCTGCGCCCACGTGAATAAAAACAGACTACTGTCATTTCACGACAGGCATGGGAAAAGCCAGTCAATGTGAAAACTACGTTCCTACAAGTCCACATAATCTTTCATGTTACGCAGCAATATCCTGAAAACTAAGATCACAGCAATGTCTGCAAGACATCGGACATTAATTCAATGATCCAATATGAATAAATAGCGTTTCTAAGATACCATGTACCCCCAGAAGGAAAGGAATGATTCTCATCTGGCCGATGACAACAACAAAACATCTGTTACCTACAATATCCAGAATGTGATTTTCTAGTCTTGTTATATGCTTGCTACGTAAATTGCAAAGTGATGGCATCAACAAAGTTTCACAAAGGACAAGGAACATGTGATTGAATAAGAAACATAGATTACAATACGAAAATTTCTTGCTTCTAAATCAATATAGAGGGAAAATATATTTAAGGTCAAAAATTAATCACATGCATAGTATGTCTGCTCAACCACTTTGTATCTTGACATGAAAACGTGAAAGATGGATTCATGAATCATAAACACTTAAAACTCGTTACTTCAACAAAAAAAGGCCTTGTTCACATAATCGCCATTGAATACAATCTGTTTTCATTTTCAATATTGATATAATTTAAATAAATCAAAATAAAAGGAGATCACACTCCAAAACTATGATTTATACATATTTCAGAAACAAAGTCATACATAGCTCCTTCACTTTACAGTAAAAACAAGAAACAACAATAAATAGATCCTTGTAAACATAAAATATCATCAAAATGAAACTAAAACTTATATTCATTAAACATGAAGAAATTGAAATGAAACACATCGAAATAAAAACTTGAAAAAAAACATTTCTCTCAATAAACCCATCAACTCTTTGAAAACAACTTCTTGCAAATAATAGACTAAAAATTCCCAGACGTATACCTCATTCAATATATGGATATAACCCAGCCTTGATATTATATGATAATTTATGTATTATTTTTTACATTCAAACAAGATATCATTAATGTCATTTAAACATATTGTTCTTACTTCACATCATATTGATCATCGTTTTCTTTTATTTTCCCTACAAATCACATTAATATATAATGGAAAATATATCCAAGCTGCGTCATTTGCGCCTCACATGCATGTGAACTGACGAGTTTGAATCACGACGAAAGCAAGTGCCTGTTTCAAATCTTGACCATGAAAATTTTCGTCCTTGGATTTTCATGTATATTTGATGCCTCATACCATGCCGCATACCTACAAGGTCCAACTACAGTCAAAATCAATGTTTGAATGTCCCGATCAAATGATCAAAAAACCAATAATGATAATTGATACCGAAGTTGGTGTTTGCATTGTAGGCTTGCCAAGATTTCGTGTGGACTAAACTACAATTCACTAACAACGACGAAAAGCACCCAAAAATACACCAACCATGAGTAACATCGAACCTACAAATCATGAAAAAACAGAGCCACTCTCATTAGCCTACCATGCATGTGATGTGTTCTTGCTTTGACAGTCTCTTTTTCGTTGTTTTTGCTATCAAACATTTTGGACACATTTCACCACGGGTGACATGTTTCGCAATTCGAGGAAAAAAACATTTGTAAATACATCGGTTCCGCACCCTAATGATTTTGTTGTATTTCAACATGATTGTTTTTTCCATCACACAGGCATTAAATAGGATAGCGCTCCAAAAACATGCCCCTTCGATCAACCGGGAAGCGCTAAGGCATCATCCAGCTACGATTTCTAACAGAAGGCAACACGCGTCAAGATGAGGATGAAAAGAGGAACTTCAAATAGTTGTATCCAATCTATAAATAATAAAATGATTTCATTAAACGAATTAAAAATAATTTAAACAAATTCAAATATGATGAATTAGAGAAATGTTTTAATGATGATTCAATTAAATTAAAATTTCAATAAATTTACTATTTTTCCTCATTTTTCTCTTAGAAAAATAATAATCGTTAATGGCTTTTTAAATTTTTAGCAGCGTTTTCTAATCATATATGATAAATGAAAGTATTATGATGTGCGTGTATCAAAATTACTGAGATGCAATCACTCATAATTTAGATAAATTTAAATACTTCTATTCATGACCATGAACATCAATGAAAAGCTAAAGACCACTCCGTATCCTTTTCCAACTGAGTGGAAGGAGAAGGTTAAACTTCTTTTTTGGAGAAATTCTTATAACACTCTTGATCATTCTATAACTTGCTAATGTGGAAGACAAGGTGAATTACCATGATATCAAGAAGGGGAAATCAAGCGTTGATAAGGGTCTGCATTTGCTTGACCTAAAGGAATACAAACCACTAATGTCAGGAATTTAAAAATATTTAAGCCATATTTTGATAATTGCCTAGCAACGAAGGAAGTGATCTCCACAACAAAACATGTCATCACAAAAATTTCATTTCTTTATGCATTCACAACTCCTACAATCTTTCCAAGGGTATTTCATGCTTTCTCCTAGACGTTGATTAAATCCCTTAGTTGGATGTCGACCATGAGAATGTTGCTCTAGCTTTGATTTACACCTAGTGGGATAAAACGTTTAACAAAGGAAACTTTCAGCGCAATTATCCCCATTGTGATATTAGTGGAAGCTCATATAAAAGCTCAAAAATCTGTAACTTGGCCTAAAAATCATCATCATGTGGCTTAAAAAGTAACAAGAACTTATAAGGGCATCGTGTTGTGCTCTGTGTTTGCTCCTCATTCATGAAGGGATCCCACTTCCATAACATGTCATCAACTTGCGTTAAAAATTGTTCGTGAAACAGTTTTCTTCATTGCTGATGATGGTACCCGGTATGCCATGGAGCCGCATAATTAAGTTAAGAACAAGCCATGTTGCATCTTCACTATTGAGAAGAGTTATGGTTAATCGTCCCACTTTTATACACTAAGTAACTTATGTATAATACTCCTCTCATATCTTCATTTCCTGGAAGTACATATTCGTGTATACACTTGTTAAATCACCAATGTCTTTATGAACAAATTCAATTTCATTTTCAGAGGGGGCGTAAAATCCGTAACCGTGAATCCTAAACATAATTTTTTAAAAAAGTTCAAAATAAAACCCGTTGTTTACTTGCCTAGTTCTGTCCTCCACATTCGTGAAGGACATTTATATTAGACATAGTTTTGCTAGAAATGAACACGGAGCAGATACACTATTCTTACAGACTCAAATGGACATTCGGTGACTTTGCATTTTGTTCGTTAGTCCCACTTCCAAGATTCACTTGACGTCGACTCCCCCCTCCCCCCCCCCGGAGTGTATCTGGTGAATGTATTGGAGAGTGTATCGTGGAGATCCGCAGAAATGTACACTAATGTATTTTCTGGTCCCGATCCCCCCTCCCCCCCCCCGGAGTGTATCTGGTGAATGTATTGGAGAGTGTATCGTGGAGATCCGCAGAAATGTACACTAATGTATTTTCTGGTCCCGATCCCCCCTCCCCCCCCCAAAATGCCCGAGTGTATTTTTCGAGTGTATCAAGGAGTGTATCTCTAGTCAACGGAAAATTGTACACAAGTGTATGAATACACTTATGCATAAATTTGGTCCTCCTCCAGACACATTACCCGATACACCCCTGTAATACACTTCGACTTCGGAGGGGGTCGACAAGCCCCCCCCACAAGTAGACAGTGTATCTAGTGAGTGTATCGGATAGTGTATCTGGTAGACGCAAGAAAAAATACACTTGTGTTTTATTCATTGACTAATTACTTCTTGATCCGAGTCGTTGATCATTGTGAATCAACGGTTCAGGTAGGAAACATAAATTTCCTACAAAAAATAAAACAAATGTATTGTATTGCTCGCAAACTGCCTATATTGATTTGCCGCAAACGAAGTAATAGCTCCTCGATCGAAGCCCCCCAAACTCTCGCGAATGTATTATCCCCCCCTCCCCCCAACGACTCGAGTGTATTGGGCGGGTGTATCGGGGAGTGTATCTCTAGTCAACACAAAATTGTGCGCAAGTGTATGAATACAATTGTGTATCAATTCGGTCCTCCTCTAGATACATTACCCGATACACCCCTACAATACACTTTGACTTCCGGGGGGGTCGACGAGCCCCCCCCCAGAAGTAGACAGTGTATTTGGTGAGTGTATCGGATAGTGTATCTAATAGATGCAAGAAAAAATACACTGGTGTATTATTCATTGACAAGTTATTTCCTGATCCTAGTCGCTGATCATTGTAAATTGACGGTTGAGGGAGGAAACATAAATGTCCGGCACAAAATAAAACAACTCTATTGCTCGCAAACTGCTTTATTGATTTGTCGCAAACAAAGTAACAACTACTCAATCGGAGCCCCCCCCCAACTCTCGCAACTGTATCCCCCCCCCCAAAACAGCCCGAGTGTATTCGGCGGGTGTATCGAGGAGTGTATCTCTAGTCCACGCAAAATTGTACACAAGTGTATGAATACACTTGTGTATAAATTGGGTCCCCCTCCAAATACACAACCCGATACACCCCCCCAATACACTTCAACTTTGTGGGAGGGGGTCGACGAGCCCCTCCCCCCCCCCCAAAAGTAGAAAGTGTATCTGGTCTGTGTATGGAAAAGTGTATCTAGTCGACATGAGAAAGAATACACTTGTGTATTTTTAATGGACTAGTTCATCGTTTATCGCACTCGTCGATCGTTTTGAGTCGACGGTCCGCGGGGAATGCAAAAATGTTTGACACAAATGCAACCAACTTCTGTATTGCTCACAAAATGCTTTAATGATTTGTCGCAATGAGGTAACAACTCCTCGAACAGAGCCCCCCCCCCACTCTCCGAACTGTACTCCCCCCAAACAAACCTTGTCTTTTCGGCGAGTGTATCGGGGAGTATATCGCTAGTACACAAAAAATTGTACTCAAGTGTATCAATACACTTGTGTATCAATTTGTTCCCCCTCCAGATACACTACCCCATACACCACCGCAATACACTTCAACATCGCGGGGGGGGGGGGGGGTCGACGAGTCCCTCCCCCCCCCCAAAGTAGAAAGTGTATCTGGTGAGTGTATTGGAAAGTGTATCTGGTAGAGATGAGAAAGAATACACTTGTGCATTTTTTATAAAGTAGTTACGAGCTTATCCGATATGTCCAACGTTGATTATCAACAGTTCATGAACAATGTCAAAATGTAAGACAACCAAGAACAACTCCCATACTGCTCGCAAACTGCTTTATTTGTTGGTCCCCCCCCCCGAAATTCTCAAGGGTGTATTGGGGGAGTGTATCGCGCAGTGTATCGTGTGAACATACAAAAATTTACATAAGTATGACAGTGACTACGTCAGTGTAAATAGTCGGCCAATATTAATACTTCCCAACCACTTCATCTGATACGATGGAGGGTGGGGGGGGACGCTCGAGCGACGAAAAAAATTCATGACGTGCGGCTTTGTGAAGAGACAAGTGGGTGATCAAGACACCGCATACGCATCAAAATAGCTCACCCAGAATTCAGGACAAATCTATGTCATCCATTCAATTACAAGATTAGCATGACGTTTTCAATGTGCACAAAGTCGATAAAAATGAAATTTAGAAACATCGAAGTGATTTTAAAGAAATTATAGTCACACAAAAAAATTCAGGGCATATTTGTCTTAAGGAAGTTTCAGAAAAATTCTTTTTTTCATGTCCATTAAACGAGCTGTGAACATGATTCCAAGAGGCAATTTCTAAGAAACATTATTAATTGTCTAGGGTATTTTCTTCGAATGATCCTTACCATATGTTCTAGTCATGTACACAACTAATGAAGTGTGTGGATTTGGGTTGATTTGGCATAAATGATTGAGGATGGTCATTTTTATACAGAAGTACAAAATTTTACAAAACCCGTCCACCAGAATGGGGATGGCATCATAGCCCTCACAAGTCCAAGGAACTCTCATCACCAAATCCATGTTCCTTTTGAGCCCATAGCTTCATCACATAAAGAGAGATTGGAGTAATCCAAGTGGCCTTTCGCAACCAAAAATACCTGTAATAGGAGTCCCATGATTTAAAGACACCGGCCACATTCATCTACATTATATCCTACCAAAAAAACTATTTAAGGTTCTTTATCATCTTATCCTTGGTGAAGTTTCCACCAAGAACCAATTCGATGGCACTCCTCTAAACATATTCTCTACAAATCCTTGTTTGTTGGTAAAAAACATGAGGAGTGTCACTTTATCACTTATAAGGATCTTTGCAGCTGAACTTACCTTTTTTTCCAACAAATAACATGAAACCATTTGTAAACAGAATTATATGCTACGGGTCTCCTTACAAAATTAGTGTGTTGACCTTACCAATCAACTCTGGTTGTACACATTAAGTATCTATCGATTTTGTTTTTTTGAGTTGGTACTCGTGTAGTAATAAAGGTAGAACTCAAAGAACTCCATAAATCGAGTTTGTGGTCAGCTCGAATTTGGATGAGTCTTAAAATGTTTGATTGCGTGATGGTCATTGTGGACAGTAAATTCGCCCCATTCAAAACATCTGTAGCATGTCTTGAATGCTTATACAATTTCAATTGCTTTTTTCTCATCCACGCGTATTTACTTTATAACTTGCCTACTTTTGTAACATGTACTCCATCTATTCTTCTCTACCACATTTTTCATGGAGAAGAATGCCTTACATTTCTTTATAGGACATGCCTACCTTTGATGTACTCTACCATATGATGTGCCCATCACAAGGTTAGCATGAAGGTTGGAGCATTTTTTACGGATTTCAATTTTGTCGTTTATTGTCATCCCAATACAAGTAATTGGTTTCACAAAAACGATCAATGAGTAGTGCTAACAACAAATTGTGATATCTAACAAGTCAAATGTATACGTACAATCTTTAAAATAACTTCATAACTGAAAATTGGGTTGGCTTTGCTTTACCTAAAACTATCTCTACATTTATGCTTTCATGGTGATCTATGAGCTGCCAATAATTTGGCCCTAAAAGAAACCAAACAGTGACAAAAGTTTCATTAAGATAGTTTTGTGTTAATCTCATGAACATATGGACATGTCCATGATGTAAAGTTCATACATCATGTGACATCAATACAAAATAGAACCTAGCTAATAAGTATGTTTGTAATGGCCCCTTCTACAAATTAGTCTAATGATGAAGGAAAGTGCTGTATGCTTTGTAAACTATGTACATTTCATGTGTATCACATGTCACTAATCCATTTCGTTCTGACATAGGGATGAGTGTAGAAACATTTGGAGATATATTGTTGTACAAGGACCCCTACTGTCGTTCTTTTGCATTATCTTCTTTATAAATTATAAACTTTCATGTAATTATACATGCTTAAATCTCTAGAAGGTTACTCACAATGTATTTGTTCCTTCTACTTCTTGTCTGTCAAATTGACTTAATAGATTGCCCTTAAATACTTTGAGTGTATCGTAGTAGTGAGGGAAGGCATGTATCATTACAACCCATAGTGGTATACACTATAATATGATACACATGAAATATTTACACTTTGTTCAAGCAGCATGTCTCATATACAATCCCTAGATACACTTTGCATATACGGTTGGATGGTGTTCACGTCAGATTGTGAACGTAACAACCACTAAGCCTATGGTATTAGGAAATTGTACTTGCAAGTTTAGCTTAAGGGCATATTACAAAAGTACATTTCATGTTCTTTTACAAAAAATGCATGAGGACCATTAATCATTTATCATCAATGTTCATTATCATACATGATTCCTAACCTTGTTGATAATCACCATCAAGCATTCACTTTCTCAGTATATTACAACCACTACAACTAACACGGACATGTTTTATAGAATTTCTTACATATATTTCTCATAATGTAATCGCGACCATCTTGTTTGACGCCCCCCAAACACATGAAGGGTCTTGGGGTTATATAATGGGGCATGTATATTACAAACCACTAACTTTGAACACAAGTTCATACTTCCTAATGCATTTTCTACAACCATTAAGAGCTACACAACGTGTATAAAATCAATAATAGTACATTTCCTTTGAAAGAGGGAATGTATACATCAAGGTGCACACTTGGCCCCCTCCTCCGCAAAAGGTATAGTATATAGTGATCGTGAAGATGGAATTTTTTCCGATGACAATGTTATAAACAATTCATTATATATTTCATCTTTGTAAAAAAATATTCAGGTCAATGATTGTTGCTTATCGATGGCCCCAATTTTCCATTTGTTTTAACATTGTCCATGATCATCATCTAATGTTTAATTCCTTACTATTTTTTTACAACTACAATATTGAACACAAACAAGAATCATCGATTTGATAGAAAAAATTTTACACGATGTAATATCACCCATGTCTTTGGGACCCCCCTTAACCACCTCGTGTGCATTGGGGTTGAGTATCAAGGCATGTATAGTAAAAGCCCCTCACATTATACATTGAAGTATAATACACTAGTGTATCTTTTTTCCAAACCCGCCACACCTGTTGCACATCTCATGTACAATATTCACACTCAATTTGCCTTTGTAGGCATCAGATTACATGTGTTGCCCACGCGGGTGAAGATTTTTTGGAAACGTGTGGCTAGGAGTATAACAGAAGGAAATTATGTAGAATACATAATTGTCATTTTTGGTTTTGAAAAAATTCAGATTAAAGCATAGATGTTTGTTTATCAACTTTCCATATTGTCCATTAGGTCTTACAATGCCAATGATTACCATCAAACATTCTTTTCTGTGATAGATTTTAGTGACTAGAATATTGGGCATGAAGTGCTTTCTTAAATTTCAAGACACCCCGTGTATAATATAAGGCGGCACCCATCCCGTTGAACCCTCCCCCTAAAGACCTCACGTGGATTGCAGTTATGTTGTGGAACTTGAAGTGTAATGAACCTTGACTTTAGACACTAGTGATTTCTTCACACCTTTCATAAGCTACAAATTTCATATACACCCTCTAAATGCACTTGGCCTTTTGAGAGGACATGTCTGCATCAAATTACCAACAAGACCCACCTTTTGAGATTTTAATTATCACTACATAACTAGGATTATAGCTTACATAATTCTTAGTTTATGCACAAGTGTGTTTGTTCTCTCATCATAAACAAATTCTTTCATTGATCATTACGTGCCGCTCGTTAAGATATACAATTCTGTTTTTTATCATCGTAGTAATACTATTATGGATTCTGGAAACTACCACTTTGTGAAACAAATCTGTTCATCAAACATGACCATGAACATACGTTGGCCTTAAACTTGATCCAATCTAATTGCACAACTCAAATCCCTATTGTGGAAAAATAGCTTATTATTGAAAATTCGTCAAACTTGATTTCATTGCCATAACGGGCCGTAACAAATCGTCACACAAGAAATAGCTTTATTGTTGCTTAAGCGACTCTTCCAATCTTACTCGAGCATTAGTCAAGCTATCAACCTATCGCATAACCAACAGCTTGTCTATCCCTACAGCAACAATCACGTTGTCAATCACACACTACATTTGATTTCTATTCTATACATTAAAAAGACATCAAAAGTAGCAACATTTACTTTTTGTCGAATATAGGTGTTTCATGATATGTAATAATGTAAACATTCTTCTAATATCATACAAAAAAACATCAATCCTACTCTTGAATCAAAGTAAAGAAAAAACTTAAATGGAATAATTTCGAAAATACATTTTCAAGGATGTGATTTCCAATAGATTTCCCCCTGTTTAGCACATTTACCACAAAGTTTTACATCATGGAAGATGCAATGGATAGACATTGCATGGAAATATCATTGAAATTTATTTTACATGCCTCAAGTGTGCTTCTTTTGTATACATTGTTTGAAGAGTGTATTCTTCAGGTGATTAACCAAAATCATGTCTATGTAAGTCCATTATGCATAAATGGAAAGCTAATTATTTTTAAGAAATGTGACTGTGAATTCATCAATGTATATGAAAACAATTATGTTCATCATCGCCATCAATATTACGGAGGTGATCATGAGCCCACCAAATTGACCATGAACTCAATGTCCTCGTATCTATTGTAAACATATTTCTTCTCATCGCCCTTATCAGGTATGCATATTAAATGATACCCTTTGTGTACGTAAATTTTTGAGAAATAACAAGCCCTACAAAGTAGGTTCATATATTGGTCTCCTTCTGAAAGAAGGTAATTGTTCTTTATTGTGATGTGGTTTGCCAATCATTTATCCATGCACATCAAAATCTCCGTATACTTCTTTTTTAAAAGTTTGAGTGTTGGATAAAGTAACAAGGTGGATTTACTAAACCCCTATGAAGGCATCTCATTGAATAAATTCTTAGGTTCATTCATTTTTGGTTGTTCATTACAAAACCATTCCATGCCGTCATATTGTGCATATGTACAATTTGTACTCAAAGACGTCCTTCAAGTGGACATAAAGTCAGGTGTGCATAGACAATGTTGTATTCAAACACCACTAGATAGATCTACAAACCTAGCTTTAGCACCATGGTCTTCCTTGAAACATTTAAGAAGCTCCAAAATCTACTTATGTTATCATTTGAATTATTTTACAACCTGTCTTTTGTTCTTCTTGTATAATGCCAGTCGGTTTTCCTTGTAACCCTTGTTAGAATTAACAATATCAAGGGCACTCCTATATGCCAATGTGAGCAGATAGGTGGATAAATTGTCATCCCATACATTTCTCACCATATGTTTCTATGTAATGATTTCTACTTTTATTTCTCGATTCCATTTGTTTTTCTCCACATCAACCCACCTTCTTTGGCCTATAGGAATCCATTATAACTGTAGCTTGAGATGTGCCCGTCATCCTGCCAGTGTAGTAAGGCCAATGATTGCATTGATTGACAATGTCACTCACAATCAAGTATGTGGTTTCCATTGTCACTGACTAACACTACACAATAAGAATTGTGACCTTGGGGTTTTTAGTCATTGAATTCTTTCATCCAATTGACATAGCCGTTGTTTATGTTATCACCTACAATCATCATTCGTGTCAAGACATCTCAAATGTCAAAATTGGTTATAACTCGTCAATATGTAGTCTGATTTCATTATATTAGTAGGATTAGAGCTGCTTTGGGCGAGGCTGTTTCTATCAATGATTTTGTAAAATATTTTCATTTCCTTTGCAACACCACTACTCACGCACGTATTGAAGGTTTTTCCATGTCTATGACTTTTTCTTGATGTTTTATGAGGTAACGAGTGTAGCACGTGCAGAGTACTTATACATTATTGTTGGAGTAAGATTCATATCAGATAGATCATAAGAATCTCTAGAATTCCTGTGATTAATAGTGCAATAACAGTTTTGTAAGATGTTGATCGAGCTTTAAAAATATCCAACTAATTTTAGATGGTCTTTACATCATAACATCAACATAAATATGTTTCATGAAAAAGAGAGGTTGTTAGGTTACTATTATTTTTGTTTTTTTGTATCCTACAAGTACTTAAGTACAACTCACAAATTTTTAGCCACATAAAAACCATTGTTCCTTATGATTTTGAAGGATCCAATGGCTCACAAATGCGAATTACATCTAGGGTGCAATTCAAAGGTAAGTTTTGGTCTCGGTGCGAACTACTTTTCGTGCGTAATAATTGTCTTGTAAACCCCACAACACACCTCCAGTGTCTTGTGGGGTCTTTCATAAAGATAAATGTTAAGGTTCTTGAATCCCTAAAACGTCTAGTATAAATGTTTCATGATGTAAACCTATCAACTAATGCATCTTATGTTGCTTGGTGTCATTACAACATGCAAAGATGAAGGAAATTGTTGTTCATCACAATGGATCCATCACCAAGTTTGTCGTTCACAATTGAATGACCTGCCAGTTGAAACCACAATTTGTTTTAGTGTTTGATTTGCCATAGGTGTTGTTTTGTGTGCGCTACTTATCATTTTTCATTGAACTTTGCCAGATTCCACTGCTTTTGGTGAGGTGTGCTTGCTTTGTTCACTGTAACTATTGCTCATTCTACAAAAACTTCAGCAATGGATATACACAAAAGCTACGTGCAAGGTTCATGCTTGATAGTCAATTCGGTAGTTTTACCTTCAATTCCACATCACTTTGGCACCAAGTGTTAAACCAAATAAAACATGGGTGGTTCAAAGGGATGAGATTCAAGGCTATAGATGATTTGAGGAATTAAACAAATGAATATTTTTTTCAGGGACTAAGTATACTTTGGTTACAAGTGCCCAAAAATTCTAACACGCATGTGCATTAAGGAGACTTCCCATGTAGCAAGTGTTGGGTCCTAAGTGCTCATGGTGAGCAAGACATGAGAGGCTGCAATATGAGTGATCGCTTGAAGAATCGCTGCTCAAGGGGCTTTGAGAATATTGAGTGATAGTTTTAAAGACATTTTACCAACGTCAAGAATTCAACTGAATGGTATCAAAACATACATTCACTTTTTTAGAAATGTTTTCACGGTTTGAAAAAGTAGTTGAAGTTTTTAGAACCTTTAAGAAAAAACAGAAGAGCCCAGTTAAAATGATCATTATGCCCATAGTTTATCCACGTAAACGTCCTATGTTTTTGTGTTATGGGCCATGAAAGGCCACTTTATCCATCTACCAAGATCTTTGTTGTTTGGTTTCAAAGGTTTAACCTTCAACCACTCTCTTCAATGGTCAACATCTCTTTGGTAAATGGTAGTTGATATATCATCGTATTTTTAAACATGTTGACGGTGTTAGGCTTTTATGCTCGCAAAACATGCCAATCTTGTGTTAAGGATTCTTGACCACTCACAACCAGGCATCACACTTGAGTGTCAACTTAATTATGTCACACCCATAATGTTCTAATTTTTTTCTTACTCTTGCATCCACGTGATTGATGTATGAAACAACTATCATCAATGAACACTTGACAACTAAGGATAAAATTTGGAAATATCCCCATTCTTCAAATCGTTTTCTGATGTTTACCTCATCCTTATGAACCATCCATGTTCTATTTAATGTAACACTCATTGTCTTCCATTACTCGTCTTAAATGATGCATATGGAAGTTATTCCACAAATTTTAGGTCTTACACCAAGTTTGTACAATTCCTTGCGTTCATGGCCATGTTTTAAGTCTTAAGACAAGCATCCTAATTTTTCTACATATTCATTGTTTTCCTACTCTGTTCATGAATAAAATATGTGAGATAACTTTGTCATTTGTCTTCATTGCCACCAAAGAAGTTTTGAATGTTACATTCTTAGCCATATTGAACTCTTAGTAGCATGAATAATGTTTTTATACATGAGAATTTCACCATGGAATTTCTCACATTCATATTGATGCAAACATAGTGATGGCTTAACCCCTCTTGTACAATTTTCCTAATTTGGCAACATGGGTAAGGAATTATGTAACTGATCAAAAGTTTTACAACGATTCTGTGACTCAAATGGTAAAGGATCTTCATGACTATGTTATGCATGTTAATAATATTTCATTACAGTATGACAAATTTGACCACTTATTATGCATGTTCAAAAGCACGTAAACAATGCAGGGAACAAGTAGGATGTGATTAAGAGGTATTCCACATATATTTCATTATTAGAAAGAATTTTTTAAATGCGGTTGTTTTACAAATATTAGAACCATACATTAACATTTAGTATTGTTTGTGTTAATTTTTTCATCGCCTCCATTTCGCTTATTCATCCACAACCATCTAGAAAGGCGATAGATGATTGAAAATGTGGATGGGAAAAAATGTGGTGCTCAACTCTCTCATGCTTAGAAAGAGAGGGTGTTTGGAAATTTGTACAATGTGCACCAAAACCGAAAGAATATTTTCCTATTATGTTTGGAAAAATAACTACTTA